>WBNM01033992.1:0-23684 GCA_013399055.1 Ramphastos sulfuratus | reverse complement strand
GGGGTGGAAGTAGCTTTCATTAAAGTGCCAAAGAGAAGTACAAAGCAAGCAGGGAAAAGCAGCAGTGTGTGCTCAGGCTGCTCTGGAGTGCTGGGAGGGAGGTTCATGAGGAGTCTGTTAACATCCAGAGTAACAGGCAGGGAGCTGAGTGCTTGGGGTAATGCTGGAGACTGCAGGGGCTGCCTGCCTGGAGAAACCAAGATGAGAGCCCCTGTGGCCAAAAGGGCCAGTGGGATCCTGGGCTGCATCAAGAAAAGTGTGGCCAGCAGGGCTAGGAAGGTTCTTCTCTGCTTCTACAGTGCCCTGGTGAGACCACAGCCACAATCCTGTGTCCAGTTTGGGGCTCCCCAGTTGAAGAGAGACAAGGACCTGCTGGAGAGAGTCCAGTGGAGGCTGTGAGGATGATGAAGGGATTGGAACTTCTCTGCTGTGGAGAAAGGCTGAAAGCCCTGGGACTGCTTAGTCTGGAGGAGAGAAGGCTGAGAGGGGACCTGATCATGGCTATGAATATCTGAGGGGTGGGCGTCAGGATGAAGGTGCCAGGCTGTGTTTGGTGGTGCCCAGTGACCAGACAAGGAGTAATGGGTACAAGCTGGAACCCAGCAGGTTCCACCTCAACATGAGGAGAAACTTCTTTAGTGTGAGGGTGCTGGAGCCCAGGCTGCCCAGAGAGGCTGAGGAGTCTCCTTCCCTGGAGACTTTCTAGACTCCTCTGGAACACAGCACACATTGGAGTGGTGCCAAGCATGCATGTGAGGGTGTCTGAACCCCTCTGCCCATGCCACCAGAGGCATTAAACCTGACCAGTACAGGTCATGCTGAAGGGGCTTTTGTCAAAGCCATTCTTGGTCAGTTCCTTGCTCAGCTTTCTCCCCATCCCTCTTTCGTTTTGTTGTTCCCATAGGCAGCAGCTCTGCCCAATTTCTGTGCAGGGTGCATGCCACACACAGCAGATCCCATCAACAGGAAGGACAGAAGGCACAGCAGGGACATGGGATTGCTGCAGAGGGTCCGGAGGAGGCCACAAAGATAATCAGAGGGCTGGAGAACCTCTGCTGTGGGGACAGGCTGGGAGAGTTGGGGCTGTTCAGCCTGGAGCAGAGAAGGCTCCGGGGAGAGCTCAGAGCAGCTTCCAGTGCCTGAAGGGGCTCCAGGAGAGCTGGGGAGGGACTTGTGACAAGGGCTGGGGGTGCCAGGGTGAGAGTGATGGCTTCAAATTGGAAGAAGTTAGATTGAGACTGGACTTTGGGAAGAAATCCTTCCCCAGGAGGGTGGTGAGGCACTGCCTGCAGCAGGTTGCCTAGCAAAGCTCTGGGGGTTCTAAGCCTGCCAGCTAGGCTGGATGGAGCCTTGAGCAGCCTGGTCCCATGGGAGTCCCTGGCAGGGGGATTGAAACTGAATGCCCTTTAAGTGTTTCTGTACTTCCTGGCACTGCTCCCACCTCAGGTGGTTTTGTTTAGAATTGAACCCCAAAGTTTTGTTTGTTTGTTTGTTTGGGTTTTTTTTTCTCCAATAATTGGAGTAACCAAATGTAGGTTTTGCAAGCTGTGAGGTGCTTTGTTCACCATCTCATTCAGCTGCCTTTAGGTCCCCTCCTCAACAAGCTCATTCAGCCAGGAGGTTAATGAGCTTTAGCTAATGTGCTTTCCATCAGGGCAAGGTTTGAGCTGGGCAGGACTCTGTGCAGACATGCCCCAGCCTTGGTCAGTCCTTAAGGCACTGTTCTGGATGCCACTCAAAATACCAACTGCTTAGAGCTTCATTAGAGCCTCCAGAGCAGAGTCTGGTTGGGCTTTGAAGACCTGCTTTGAAGTGAGGGCAGAAGCCAGCTCAGGACTGAAACTTCTTAAAGTGCCCTTCAACTCTGGGGCTTTAAAACCTAAATGCTGCAAGTTTGGGCATAAATTGAGGGTGATGGTTTGGGAGTTACCCACCCCACACACACACAATGAAATCACCCAGACTAGACTCAGCTGGCTGGAAGTTAAGGAATGAAGCTTAGCACAATCTACAAGACAATATACACAAATATTCAAGTTAAAAGTAATACAGAAACACAATAACCACCCCCCCAAAAAAATAAAATCAGTTTGCCAGGAGGCTTCCAACCCTCCCTTCAGACCTAACCAGATCAACCCCCCTGTATCTCAGGTAATAAATCTGGAGAGATCTGAGGTGAGATGTCAAAAAGACAACAAGGAGGTTAGAGGAAATAAAAGGTTAGGTTGGATTAGAGTTAAGGCAGAAGCAACCACAGACTGCCAGAGAGAAAGGAGCAGGGCTCAGAGCTAGCTGAGAGGTGTGTGAGCAGTGAGAGCCTTCTCTGTGCTCTGCTTGCAGAAGAATGATAAAGGTTACTCTTGGGGATTGTTTCCTTTCTTCCCACAGCTAAGCATTTGATTTCTCTCAGGAAAAGATTCCAGTTAGCCTCAAACCAGCACATTGAGGCTGGAGATTGGGAAGGAAGTCTTTGGAGTGAGGGTGGGGGAGACACTGGCACAGGTTGAGGGTGGGTGAGACCCTGGCACAGGTTTGCTCAGGGAGGTTGTGGAGCACAGAAGCACCGAACGTGATCTTTGATCACGTTCGGTGCTTCTGTGCTCCACAACCTCCCTGGAGGTCTTCTTCTGTGCTCCACAACCTCCCTGGAGGCTGCTTGTCTGGATCCTAATCTTCTCTCAAGCCCTGACAGCTTTTGGTGTCCCAGGGCCAATCATGTCTGAGCAGTGGAGGTAGTTTGGTGTACAAAGAGGTAAATGTTCATCAGTGGCCTGGTGGAAATTTCACTCCTGGCCTTTCCATTTGATCCAGGGCAGCAGATAATCCATTGTGCTCTGTGTCCCCAGCTGCTGGGGAATGTTTTTTTTAATCTCTCTTTACAGGAGTTTTCCTCATCTGAGCAGTCAGATTTGTTACAAAGAGCTATAAAATGTCTGAGTCATCTCATTTAGCTCTGCTTGCTTGGTGGGGTCAGGTCTCATAAAGAATCCTACCCCTCAGATAACCTCAGCTGCTGCTCCATAAAGGTCCCTGCTTCAGTTTGACACTTCTGATGGCAGAAGAAAAAAGGTCTCCTGCACATCTCTGATTGTCTCCAGTGCCACTGAGTGCAAGTTTCACTGTTCAGCAGAAGCCAAAAGAGTTTGGAAATTCCCTGCCCTCCCCTGCCACCCGTGTGCGGGGTTGGAATGTGTGTCCCTGGGTGCACAGACCCCTTCCAAATGCCACAGGAGGTGATTTTGCTGCTTGGTGTGGAGTTGTCATAGGCTGACAATTGTTTTGGTTGGCTCATCCAGTGCAGCCCTTTGTAACTCTGCCAAGGCTGGAGCTAAGCCATGGCCCCCAGAAACACCTCCAGGGATGGGCTCTTTCTCCCTCATCTCCAGTCTGCCCTCCTCAAGCTTCAATCCATTCCCTCTCCTCTTTTTGGTTGGAAGAGACCTCTAAGATGATCTAAGTCCACCCATCGATGGTTCCTGTAGCTGTGTCAGGGGGCATCAGCAGATGCCTCTGTGCAGACTCCAAAGCAGAGAAGCTAACCTGAGGCTGCTGTTGGTGTCTGGAGATTTGTTGTCATGAGGGGAGGAAATTTGTGACTCCTGGAGCTGTGGCAGTGCCTGGTTCTCCATATTCACAGATTGCATCAGACTGGAAGGGACCCTCAAAGCTCATCTTGTCCAGCCCCCTGCAGTGAGGGTGGTGACACCCTGGAGCAAGCTGCCTGGGAAGGTTGTGGATGCTCCATCCCTGAAGGTCTTTCAAAGCCACAGAGGGGTGGTGCTGAAGGGCATGGTTTAGGTTGGAGAAAGGTTGCACCCAATGACCTTAAAGGTCTTTCACAACCAGAAGGCTTCAGTGCTTCTGTGGCAGGGGAAGTGTCAGACAGCATTAACCAGTTAATCATTACCTAAGGTCCTCTCTTCTTCACCCCAATTACAGCATATGAGAACCTGACCTACATTTGGTGAGCCTGCACTGGTGTGCAAGGGAGCACTGCTAAGAGCAGCAAACAGCTGTGGCTGTGGAAGGAGCTGGCCAGGAAGCAGCAGGGGATGGGAGAGCTCCCAGGAGCAAGCTGCAGGGGTGGCACCTGCTGAGCAGCTGTCACAGCACTCCAGGGAAGGATCTGTGTCAGACCCAGCCCAGGCCCTTCTGGGCTTTTGCAGATGGCTGAAGAACCCTGAGAGCTCAGCCTGTTGCATATGCTAAGGAGATTAGAATCCAATTAAGGTGGTAGCTTAATTATGGTATTCACAGAATTACAGAATGGGAGGGGTTGGAAGGAACCTCTGGAGAGCATCCTGTCCAACCCTGGCACTGCAGAGCCACCCAGGGCAGGGCACACAGGAGCACATCCAGGTGGGTTTGGAAAGTCTCCAGAGAAGGAGACTCCACAGCCCCTCTGGGCAGCCTGCTCCAGGCCTCCAGCACCCTCACACCAAGGAACTTTCTCCTTATGTTGAGGTGGAACCTCCTGGGTTGTAGTTTGTGTTTGTTGTTCCCTGTCCTGTTGCTGGGCACCAGCAAAAAGAAGAGCCTGAGCCCTTCACCTGACACCAGCCCTCAGGTGTTTATAGGTGCTGCTCAGGTCCCCTCTCAGCCTTCTCCACACTAAACACTCATGAGTCTTATGAGCAGAGCCTGAGGGAGCTGAGGCTCTTTAGCTGGCAGCAGAGGAGCCTGAGAGGTGACCTCAGCAATGGTTATCAATGTGTGCAGGGTGAGTGGCAGGAGGCTGGAGCCAGCTCTGCTGGGTGATGCCCAATGCCAGCCCAAGGGGCACTGGGTGCAAGCTGAGGCAGAGGAAGTTCCATGTAAACATGAGGAGGAATTTTTTTCGCTGTGGGGGTGGCAGAGCCCTGGCACAGGCTGCCCAGGGGGGCTGTGGAGTCTCCCTCTCTGGAGATGCTCAAACCCTGCCTGGATGTGTCCCTGTGTGATGTGCTATAGGAGATCCTGCTCTGGCAGGGGCTGGACTGGCTGAGCTTTGGAGGTCCCTTCCAGCCCCTGACACTCTGTGAAAGGCACCCCAGGAGCTGTGTTTGTACAAGCACCTTGGGGCTGATCAGACCAACACTGATTTCTCTCCTCTGTTCTGGTGCCCTCGATGCCAGCACTGCGTAACGAAGCTGCCCTCATGTCCCGGCTGGACTGCTGAGCCCTTCTGTGATTCCTGGAGCTGCTGCCCTTGAAATCAGCAACTGTCTGTAGTGCTTGGCCTGGCAGCCCAGAAACCTCCTCCTGGGTGCTGCATGCAAGTCCTTGACGTGCTGGAAACGATGGGGATTGGGAAGAACACCACCTCCAAGTCGGTGGAGGCAGGAGGGGCAGCGGAGGGCAAATACGAGGAGGAATCCAAGCACCCAACCTTCTTCACTCTGCCTGTGAGTAACAGCCCCAGGGGCTGCCTGGGGGAAGCACCCAGTGCTGCTGAGCTCTGATTGCATTGTATAAACCCTCGATTGCCACAAGCAGGCAGTGAAACCTCCTCTGCCACTTGGTTACCTGTAAACAAGCCCAGTGGGGGTGGATGGAATCCTGTGTCCAGCCCTCAGGTCTCCTTCTGTTGCCAGAAGGAGCCTAAGCTGCTGAGCTCCACCTGCAGCAGGAGCCAATGTGGTGCTGGAGCATGTCCAGAGTGGTGAAGGGTCTGGAGAACAGGGCTGGGGAGGAGCAGCTGAAGGAGCTGGGGGTGTTGCCCCTGCAGAAAAGGAGGCTGAGGGGAGACCTTCTGCTCTCTGCAGCTCCCCAGGTGGAGGCTGGAGCCAGGCTGGGGCTGGTGTCCCAAGAAACAAGCCACAGGACAAGAGGACATGGCCTCACTATGGCCTCAAGCTGCTCCAGGGGAGGTTTAGGTTGGCCTTGAGGAACATTTCCTTCCCCTTGAGAGCTGTGGTTCCTCACCAACTTGTGATGTGACCAAAAGCCAAGCTCCAAGGGAGCAAACTGAGTGCCAGGGGGGGTGAGCCCAGGCCCAATGGTTGGTTTAAGACCTTGTGGGAGTTCTTTTTGTCTTACTGTTCAGGTGGTGATAAATGGTGGAGCAACCTCCAGTGGTGATCAGGACACAGAGGACACTGAGCTGATGCCCATCTACACCACAGAGAATGGCATAGCAGAGAAGGTAGGTGGTGCTTCCCTCGGGGGCAGAGCCCATCCTGCCTCTTCCACTTCTTCTTTGCCCACTCCAGTTGGGCCTGACTGAGATTTTCTGTCTCTGGTCAAAGTTGCTGACTTGCAGATGGGGCTTGGGGAGCTTCTGTCCTCATGACTGCTCACACATCTTGGTTGCAGAACATGAGGAGTGACTCAGCAAACCTTAGCAGCTGTTGATGCACACTTTGACCTGGCACCAAAATTCAGAAGAGGCAGTTTATTGATTTCTTCATTTCCAGTGACCTTCTGCATGGTTTTCCCAACAAGGTCTTTCTGCCTGGTCTTCAGGTCTTGATTTTTTGTGTCAGGTGACTGGTGATGACCTTCCAAAGTCCTTTTTTGCAGGGCTGCTCTCACTCTCCTCATCCCCCAAACCTCACTCTCAAGAATTTCTTCCTCATCTCCACTCTCACTCTCCCCTCTCCCAGCTCAAAGCCATTGTCCCTCTCCTGTCCCTCCCCAGCTCTCCTGGAGCCCCTTTGGGTGCTCTAATTTCTGCCTGGAGCCTCCTTTAAGATTATCTAAGCATAACTCATGAACCTGTTGTGAGTTTTGAAGAAGTGAAAACCATCTGAGGCAAAGTCAGGAGCCTGGCAGAGTTCCTGCTCTCTGTGTCAGGCTTCTTCTGAGGAGTTTGTGAGGCTCTGGAGGGGATTAGGGCAGAGCACTCCTTACATAAGAGTATTTCTTGCTTAGTTGAGCTGAAAGTCTAAAATCTGATACTTCCTCCTTGCTTTTGTTGTTGGAATTTGGGGTTTGAGCATTGTCTTTGTGTTCTCACAGGCATTTGGAAACCAGAGAGGTTGAACAAAATGGTTCCAGTCAGTGGTGAAGAGAAGATGGCTGAGCTGAGTCTGGCTTGAGAGGGAATTCTGTAAACTGGAGATGAGGAAGAAATCCTTCAGAGTGAGGGTGGGGAGACACTGGCACAGGTTGCCCAAGGAGGCTGTGGATGTCTCCTCCTTAGAGGTGTTCAGGGCCAGGTTGGATGAGGCCTTTAAGGTCCCTTCAACCCAACCCAGTCTGTGGCTCTCTGAAGCCTGCAGAGGTTTGTGGCTGTTTGTGGTCAGCCCCTTGCAAACTGGAGCAGATGGGAGGCAGAGTGTGGCTGGCTGCAGGTCTGGGGGAAGCCACTTGGCTCAGCTGTCAGGATTGGCATTGCTCTTGATTGCTTCAGTCTGGAGTGGAAGCAAAGCAATGACTGCTGTGGTTGGAGAAGGTTAAGCAGGGTTGGATGAAGCAGTTGCTGTGAGGAGCTTCCTTGCCTGTCACTGGTCTCTTACACAAGGGCAACCACTCTGCCTGCACAGCAGCCACTGCTGACTCTTCCCATTCTTCCTTTTCTGCTTTTTTTCCCCCTCTTTCTTTATTTTTTTTTTTCTTAATAGTTCTATCTTGATAACCTCATTTCTTGGCACACTTTCTGGCTGCCAGATTGTTTAGGTCATAAACTAAGAGTTGTTGGAGGAAGGAAGCAGGGAAAGGCTTCCAGAGGTGTTTGGTGCAAGTTGAGTGGTGGCAGCTCAACGTCAGAGGTGAACAAATCAGCATTGTTGTTCTCTTCACCAATGATCTGAAAGGGGAAACTGAGGGCACCCTCAGGCAGTTTGCAGCTGACACCAAGCTGGGTGGCAGAGTTCAGCTGCTGGAGGGTCAGAGGCTCTGCAGAGGGTCTTGGCCAGGCTGGCTGGGCTGGGCTGAGACCAAAGGGATGAGGTTCAACAATGCCAAGGGCTGGGTCCTGCTCACAACCACCCCAGGAAGGCTCCAGGCTGAGAGCAGAGTGGAAAGTGCCCAGTGGGAAAGGCCCTGGGGGTGCTGGTGTGGGCAGCAGGAGCAGGGCAGGGATTGTCCCCAGGACTGGGCACTGGGGAGGTCACAGCTTGAGTGCTGAGCACAGTTTGGGGCCTCAGTGTCCTCCAAGAAGGACATTGAGGATCTGGGGCAGGTCCAGAGAAGGGCAACAAAGGTAGGGAAGGGTCTGGAGTGCAGGGCTGGGGAGGTTGAGCCTGGAAAAAAGGAGGCTGAGAGGAGACCTTGTGGCTCTCCAACTACCTGAAAGGAGGTTGGAGCCAGGTGGGGGTTGGGCTCTTCACCCTGTATCAGGTGATAGAAGGAGAGGAAATGGCCTCAAACTGTGCCAGGGAAGGGTTAGGTTGGAGATGAGGAAAAATTTCTTTGCTGCAGGAGTGGTCAGGGACTGGCACAGGCTGCCCAGGGAGGTGGTGGAGTCCCCACTCCTGAAGGTGTTCAAGGAACCTGTGGCCATGGTTTGGTGGCCATGGTTTGGTGGCCATGCTGGTGCTGGGTTGATGTTGGCCTGGCTGATCTCAGAGGCCTTTTCCAACCCAAACCATTCTGTGATCCTCTTCTGCCAGCCTTGGTGTACCTGGGGCTTGCCTGGTAGCTTAGGTTCAGTGTGTTCACCTCTGACAGTACTTTGCTCTTGCAGGCTGTGTCCTCCCCCACTTGTTTCACCCTCCCTACCTTTCTGCCCTCCTGTCCCAACAGAGCTCCCTGGCAGAGACCCTGGACAGCAGTGGCAGTTTGGATGCCCAGAGAACTGACATGATTTACACCATTGAAGATGTCCCTCCTTGGTATCTCTGCATCTTTTTGGGCTTGCAGGTAGGTTTCCAGGCAGGGCTCTTGTTGCCCTCTCTAAACCTGGTTCAGATTTTGCCCTGCAGTTCCTCACACCTCTCCATGAGAGCATTTGGATGTCCACACAGCCCCAGGTGCTGGAGGGGTAGAAACAATAATGTAAACTGCTGCTTCTGAACAGTTTCTTCTGCAGCTCATCACAGACTGCTCTGGTGGTGCACACAGATGGCACTGGGGTGGAAGGGACCCTCCAAGGTCATCTTGGCCAGCCCCACTGCAGGCAGCAGGGACACCTCCAACCAGAACAGGCTGCCCAGAACAGTCTGATCAGGAACATCTCCAGGAATGGGACTTCAGCCACCTCCCTGGGCAGCCTGTGCCAGTGTCTCACCACCCTCACTGTGCAGAACTTCATAGAATGGGTTGGGCTGGAAGGGGCCAGAGAGGGAAAGGAGCTGAAAGGAGCTGTTGTGCTTCACAGGAGTGGCTGAGCTGGAGGTAGGCTTCAGCCCCCCACAGCATCCCAGCATGGTGGGGCTGGAAGGGACCCTGAAGCTCACCCAGCTGCACCCTTCTGCCATGGGCAGGGACATCTTCCACTAGGTCAGGCTGCTGAAGGCCTCATCCAGCCTGGCTGATCTCCAAAGGTCCCTTCTAACCCCACCATGCTGGGATGCTGTGGGGGGCTGGAGCCTACCTCCAGCTCAGCCACTGAGTCCTGTGAAGCAGAACAGCTCCTTTCAGCTCCTTTCCCTCTCTGGTGGCAGGAGGCCTGTCCCTCAGGAATGCTGAGCATGCCAATCACATCTCTGAAGTATCTGCAGATCTCCAAACAAATGCATTCCACAACAGCCTTTTTTTTCCCCCCATTGCCTTTCCAGGACAGGCAGTCCAGCAGCAATCATGTTTTTGCTTGAGCATGGAGAAGAGAAGGCTCCAGGGAGACCTTAGAGCAGCCTTCCAGTGCCTGAGAGCTGGGGAGGGACTTGTGACAAGGGCTGGGAGTGACAGGACAGGGGACAATGGCTTTGAGCTGGAAGAGAGGAGATGGAGAGTGGAGAAGAGGAAGAAATTCTTTAGAGTGAGGGTGAGGAGAGTCGGGCCCAGGCTGCCCAGGCAGGTTGTGGAGCACAGAAGCACAGAGTGGGATCTTTGATCTTTGATCACATTCTGTGCTTCTGTGCTCCACAACCTCCCTGGAGATGTTCAAGGCCAGGCTGGATGAGGCCTTCAGCACCCCAGGCTGGTGGGAGGTGTCCCTTGCCCCACGGCAGGGGCTTGGAGCTGGATGATCTTTAGGGTCTCTTCCATCCCAAAGCATTCCATGAATCCATGATGGTTCCTGTTTGTTTGCTCCCTGGATGTGGACTGAAGGCCAGTGAAGGCTTCCTGGTTTCTGGGAGCTTTGTTTACCTCCCAGCACTGTGTGCTCTGGGTTGGTTTGCTCAGGGATGGTTTTTCACATGGTTGGGCATGAATGGAGTTGGGTTTTGTCTGAGCTAAAGCTGCTCCCAGCTCCCTTACCTGGGCACCTCCTCAGCAGCAGTGTAAATAACTTGCTTGGTCCCACAGAGGTAGTGCTCACTAGCAACAGGTTTGTGGCAGCTCAGGGTGGAAGGACCAGGAAGGGAGGGGTATGGAGGGGGTAGTTNAGGTGTTCATGACCAGGCTGGATGAGGCCCTGAGCGCCCTGCTCTAGTAGGAGCTGTCCCTGCCTATGGCACAGGGCAGTTGGAACTGGCTGAGCTTTGAGCTCCCTTCCAACCTAAACCATGCTATGATTAAACACCACCTGCCAAAGCAAAGGGGGCAGGCAGTGCCCTCCATGCCAGCAGTGCCCTCCATGCCAGCACTGCCTGCAGCACTAACCAGGCTGCTTCTCTCCACAGCATTACCTGACCTGCTTCAGTGGCACCATCGCAGTGCCCTTCCTGCTGGCTGATGCCATGTGTGTTGGGTTTGACCAGTGGGCCACCAGCCAGTTGATTGGGACCATTTTCTTCTGTGTGGGCATCACTACATTGTTACAAACAACTTTTGGGTGCAGGTGAGATTTGGGCTTTGTTTCCAGTTGTTGGGATGCAGGTGTCTGGGGGTGGGGGGCAGTACCTGAAGGGATGATTCTGCTGCTCTGCTCAGACCCCACCTGCAGCACTGCATCAGTGTCTGGGAACCCCTGCAACAAAAGGACCTGGAGCTGCTGGAAAGGGTCCAGAAGAGGCCACCAAGATGATCAGAGGGCTGGAGAACCTCCCCTGTAAGGACAGGCTGAGGTGTTCAGCCTGGAGAAGAGAAGGCTCCAGGGAGATCTTAGGGCTTCTAGTACCTGAAGGGGCTACAAGCAGGCTGCAGAGAGACTGCTCCCAAAGGCAGTGGTTTGAAATGAGAGCAGAGCAGATTCAGATTGGGTGTGAGGAACAAACTCTGCACCAGGAGAGAGCTGGAACACAGCAACAGGGAGGTGGTTGAGGCTCTGATCCTGGAGATAGTCCAGGTCAGGCTCAGCAAGGCTCTGAGCAACCTGATCTAGTGGAGGATCTCCCTGCTGACCTCAGGGGGGTTGGACTGGATGACTTTTGGAGGTCCCTTCCAACCCAAACCCTTCTCTGACTCCAACAGAAACCAGACCAACCTCCTCCCCACCTCCTGAGGTTTACCTAAGCAGCAGAACCTGGCAGGAGAAGTTCTGTCAGCAGGGTGCAGCAGGCAGGCTGAGGGCAGAGCAGTTGGTAGCTCAGCTTTTCACCCACACATCTGCCAAACACTTGAGGTTTTCCAACCTCATCTTTATTTTGCTTATCCTTGGTTACCTTCCTTGCCTTTTGTCCTTGGGAAAAAACCCAAAACCTTTTATTTTCTTCTGTCTTAGCTTACAGAATGGCTCTACTGTTGGGTAGGTCATTCTGCTGACACAGCAACCTGAGGAAAAACTGTTGAAAGAGAAAACTTTCTTTCCCCCAAGGTATTTTCTTTTCAGCCAAGCCTCCCTGCAGTTCAGGTTCATCTTTTCTACCTTTGTGCCCCTGCAGCAGCTGGCCCAGAGATGGGCAAACAGCTGTTCTGGAGGAGCCAGCAGCACAGCTGTGCCCTTTGGTGCTTTGAACCTCTCCTGTCACAGAGTGGTTTGGGTTGGAAGGGACTCTAAAGGTCATCCAGGGACACCTCCACCAGCCCAGGTTGCTCAAGGCCTCATCCAGCCTGGCCTTGAACCTCTCCAGGGAGGTTGTGGAGCACAGAAGCACCCAACGTGATCAAAGATCACGTTCGGTGCTTCTGTGCTCCACAACCTCCCTGAGCAAACTTGTGCCAGGGTCTCACCACCCTCAACCTGTGCCAGTCTCCCCCCACCCTCACTCTCAAGAATTCCTCCCTCATCTCCCCTCTCCATCTCCCCTCTCCCAGCTCAAAGCCATTGTCCCTCATCCTGCCCCTCCCCACCCTTGTCAGAAGTCTCTCCCCAGCTCTCCTGTAGCCACTCCAGGTACTGACAGGGGTAAGAGGAGGGAAGGATTTTCCATCCCACATGCTCCATGTGTGCTTTATGTAGGCAATGAAGGGGTTGCTGACCTGGGCAGGGACTGGAAGTGGAGGGATTTTGTTATTCAACCTGGATTGTCTCCTGCCTGGGGTCACTGAAGTGATCACCTTCCCAGTTTGTCCAAGCACAGAGCTGTGGAGGAGCTCAGAGGGCAGTTTGGCTCTCCTGTGCCCTGTGCTCTGCCACCTTCCTTCTGCCTCCCATTTAGCAGGGGAAATGTTTTTTGTTATGCTTCCTGAGACTTGAATGTCCTGGAGTCACAGAATGGTTTGGGTTGGAAAAGGCCTTTCAGATCATCCACTCCAACCCTTCCCTGGCTCTGCCAAGGCTGGGGCTGAGCCCTGGCACTCAGCACCACAGCTCTGGGGCTTTGAAACACCTCCAGGGGTGGGGATTCAGTCACCTCCCTGGGCAGCCTGGGCCAGGCTTTGAGAACCATTTCAGGGAAGAATTTTCTTCTAATGTCCAACCTAAACCTCCCCTGGGGCACCTTGAGGCCATTTCCTTTTGTCCTGTCCTTGTTCCTTGGCAGAAGAACCCAACCCCCACCTGGCTCCAGCCTCCCCTCAGGGAGTCACAGAGCAATGAGCTCTGCCCTCAGCCTCCTCCTCCCCAGCCCTGTTCTCTCCAGACCCTCTCCCAGCTTTGTTGCCCTTCTCTGGACCTGCTGCAGCCCCTCCAAGTCCTTCCTGCACAGGCCCAAAACTGAGCCCCATGGCCCTGGGGGATGTGCTCTGATGCCCAAGGTGCTGTTGGGTGATGCTTGGACTCAGAGAGCTTTTCCAACCCAAACAATTCTGTATTTAAGGAGAAAATGTCCCTTGCTGAACACTGCCTCTGGGCTCCTGCCTGTGTGCAAGGTTGGGAATGGGCTGCAGCAGCCATGGGCCTGGGGCAAGGTTTTCAAGCATTTCTTGGCAAGTCTGTCCAGGGCAAAGCATTTGAGCAAATAAAGTCACTCTGGCTCCCAGAGGTCAAATTCCAGGGTTTCAAGGTCCTTAAGGATGGATTTAGCTCAGCTCTGAGGTGGAGTTGTGATCAATTTGGCCCCCACAGTAATTAGAGGAATTCAGGCTATTTAGCAGTGTGTAATGAGCCAAAAGCTTTGGCCAGGCCTCAGGGTAATTAGTGCCTGAGACAATCACCCACAGCTTTCACACCTCCACAGCTCAGCTTTGCTGCTGTGCCCATCTGTGCTGAGCACTCTGACATCTGCCTGGCATGGGAAGGGAATGAAGACATCTCCTGAGGAGTTTCACTGCATCAGAATTTCACAGAGTCCCAGCACGGCAGGGCTGAGAAATGACCTCTGCAGAGCAGCCAGGCCAAGCCCCCCCTGCTCCAGCAGGGCACCCCCAGCAGCTTGCCCAGCAGCACAGTGCCCAGGGGGGGTTGGCAGCTCTGCACACAAGGACACTCCACAACCTCTCTGGGCAGCCTGCTCCAGGCCTTGGCACCCTCACAACAAACAACTTTCTCCTCCTCTGCAGATGCAACCTCCTGGCTTCCATTCTGTGCCCACTGCCCCTTGGCCTGGCACTGGGCACCACTCAGCAGAGTCTGGCCCCAGCCTCTTGCCCCCCACAGCTCCTTCAGCTCTTGTTGAGCACTGCTCAGCTCCCTTCTGGGGCTGCTCTTCTGCAGGCTCTCAGCCCCAGGGCTCTTTCCAGCCTCCTCTCAGGCAGCTGCAGAGCCCCAGGAGGTCTCCCCTCAGCCTCCTCCTCAGCTGCCCCTCCCCAGCTCTGTTCTCCAGACCCTTCCTCACCTTTCTTGCCCTTCTCTGGACCTGCTCCAGCTCCTCAATGTCCTTCTGGGAGTGAGGAGCCCAAACCTGACCCCAGCACTCAGCTGTGCCCTCCCCAGTGCCCAGTCTAGAGGCACAATCCCTGCCCTGCTCCTGCTGCCCACACCATTGCTGCTCCAGGCCAGGCTGCTGATGCCTCCATGCCCACCTGGGCACCCCCTGGCTCATCTCCAGCTGCTGCCAACCAGCACCCCCAGGGCCTTTCCCACTGGACAGTTTCCAGCCACTCTGCCCCCAGCCTGGAGCCTTCCTGGGGCTATTGTGAGCCAAGGGCAGAACCCAGCCCTTGGCTTTGAACCTCATCCCTTTGGCCTTGGCCTAGTTCTGTTTAAAAAAGCCAAACTAAAAAAAGCTTTTTTTTTTTTTTTTTTCCTTCCTGCCTAGACAGAACAAAGGCAGTTTTGAGCCTCCTTCCCCTTTTGCTCCCCATCCCAGTTCTTCCTCAGCAGGGCTGAGCAGGCAGCTCAGACAGACCTCCTAAGACCCTCTGATGCAAGCTGAGTACTTTATGTGCTGCAAACCTCCCAATCTGCACCCAGGTCTGGCCCAAACTGATTTCATTGCTGGAGAATGTGTTTGCAGGGTGCATTTGCAACATCTCTGGGGGGACACAGAGTCCTGTGTGGGTGGCACAGAGCAGTATCAGCTTGTTGCAGGTTTTACATATTCTGCCCTGGGCTCTACCTTGCCCAGTTTGCTTAATGCACCTTGAAAAATAAGGTGAATCATGCCCTGGGTGCTCCCAACCCTTTCTTAGCAGAGATAAAGTTTTGAGTTGAGCTTGAAAAAGCTTGGCAGGGACTTGCATGAGGTGTGCCCAGCTGGCTGCTGTGTTTGTGGAGTCTGCAGGTGGGTCACAGCCCTGCTTTGCTCCTGACCCAGACCCTTCTGCAGTGGGGTACCCTTGTGCAGCAGTACAGGCTGGGGGGGGGTAACCTGCCCACGAGGCAGCAATCTGCCCTGGTGCCCAGTGGGGCCACAATGGTCTGCTGCAGGGCATGGGCCAGCAGGTGGGGGAAGTTCTCATCCCCCTCTGCCCTAGTCACAGCACATCTGAAGTCCTAGATCCAAGTCTGGGCTGCCCAGTTCAAGAGGGACAGGGAAGGGCTGGGGAGAGTCCAGGGCAGGCTGGGAAGATGCTGAGGGGCCTGGAGCAGCTCTGGCAGGAGCCAAGGCTCAGAGCCCTGGGGCTGAGAGCCTGCAGAAGAGCAGCCCCAGAGGGCAGCTGAGCAGTGCTCAGCAAGAGCTGAAGGAGCTGTGGGGGGCAAGAGGCTGGGGCCAGACTCTGATGAGTGGTGCCCAGTGCAAGGCCCAGGGGGAGTGGGCACAAAGTGGACCCCAGGAGGTTGCATCTGCAGAGGAGGAGAAAGTTGTTTGTTGTGAGGGTGCAGGAGGCCTGGAGCAGGCTGCCCAGAGAGGTTGTGGAGTGTCCTTGTGTGCAGAGCTGCCACCCCCCCCTGGGCACTGTGCTGCTGGGCAAGCTGCTGGGGGGGCCCTGCTGGAGCAGGGCTGGGCCTGGCTGCTCTCAGCTCTGCCATGCTGAGACTCTGTCAGTCTGTGCTAGCTCAACTCTCTCCATGCTGTGAACCTTACAACTACTCTTAGTAACAGCTTCTAGCTTGATCTCTTCTATCTTTTTCCCCAGGCTCCCCTGGTGTTCAGTGTGTGCAGGACTTCTCTCCCCACAGTTTTGAGTTTTCTTTTCCCTTCTTTGTTCCTTTCCTGATCTTTCTCCTTCCCTGCTGCTTGCCTGGTGTGGAGGCTCCATGCCACAGCCAGACTCCAGCCATAGGCACAGGGCAGTAACTGAGAGCTGCAGGAGCAATTCTTCCATGGGCTGCAGTTTGGGATCTGCTGATGAAGAGAATCTGACTTCAGTCTGGTATTTATAGAAGAGTTCCAAGGGCATCAGCCCTGCACTGGGTGCCCTGGAGGCTTGTGCAAGCCAGGGGTGGTGCAGGAGAACCCTGCCAGGTGCCAGGGAATGCTCTTCAGATCTTAAAGCTGTTGGGAAGTGGAAACACAAATTCTAAGAATGTCCTCTTGAGATTCTTGCAGCCTTTGTGGTTGTTGTTGGGAGGCAGCTGGAACATCTAATCTGCTGCTATCAACCTCATAGCTCCTTACACCCACGCTGGGAGCCGAAGGTGTGGATGACTGCGCCTGGAGCCTCGCCACGGAGCCTGCAGGAGCCACTGCACTCCCCAGAGCTCTTCCCCCTGCTGGAGTGGGGGAAGCTGCACCCTCAGCACTCTGCCTGCTGCTTACATCAGAAGGGACATCTGTGGCCTTGTGCTGCTGAGTCAAAGCCACAAATCAGTGCCTCCTTTAGCCATTCCTGGTGGTGTCTTCATAGCTTTGGTTTGAGAGAGACAAGGACCTGCTGGAGAGAGTCCAGGGGAGGCTGTGAGGGTGATGAAGGGACTGGAACATCTCTGCTATGGAGAAAGGCTGAGAGCCCTGGGGCTGCTTAGTCTGGAGGAGAGGAGACTGAGAGGGGACCTGATCATGGCTATAAATATCTGAGGGGTGGGTGTCAGGATGAAGGTGCCAGGCTCTGTTTGGTGGTGCCCAGTGACAGGACAGGGAACAGCAGGCACAAGCTGGAACCCAGCAGGTTCCACCTCAACATGAGGAGAAAGTTGTTTGGTTTGAGGGTGCTGGAGGCCTGGAGCAGGCTGCCCAGAGAGGTTGTGGAGTCTCTTCCTCTGGAGACTTGCAAAACCCACCCAGATGTGTTCCTGCCCTGGGTGCTCTGCTTTGGCACAGGGTTGGGCTGGATGATCCCCAGAGGTCCCTTCCAACTTCTCATGTTCTCTGCTTCCTCTGTTAGGTCTCTGGTTTGTCCACACTCAGTATTTCTGTGGCTGTTCTCTCCAGTCAGCAGTTCTCCTACTTCCCTCTGTCCATACCCCCCAGGCAGGATGGTTTGGAGGACAATTAACCACCAAGCTGCAGCTGGTAGCCTGGCGCTGCGCAGTGACATGGAGAGGCATCAGCAGCTCTTCTTTGCCTTCCCAACAGGTTACCCTTGTTCCAAGCAAGTGCTTTTGCCTTCTTAGCACCTGCCAGAGCAATCCTCTCCCTGGAGAAGTGGAAGTGTAACAGTACAGGTAAGTGTCACTTGTCTTTGTTCAGCTGTGAGTGACAACTGACCCAGTGCCAAACCTTGGGGGATAGAAGCTGGAAGGAGTGAGCAGGAAATATGGCAAAGATGTCCAAGGCCTCGTTGGATGAGGCCTGGTCTAGTAGAAGGTGTCCTTGGTAATGCCAGGGGCTTGGAACTGGATGATCTTTAAGGTCTCTTCCAGCCCCAACCATTCTGTGGTTCTGTGAAGCCTCACACACCCCTCACTGATACCCTCTGATGGCAGAGGAATTTTTGCCACCACTTCAGCTTTCCAGGAAGAGCCTTTGCTGTGTCTTGCTCTTGAACCCTTTAACCTTCAGAAGGTGTCAGCTGAGGTTGTCACCATGGGTCACTTCATGGTTCAGCAGGTGACCTAAAGTGCTGATCACCAAGTGCTGGAGCACTCAGTTCCTGGGGTGCAGCTGAGTGACTCCTCATTCATCCACTTACTGGAGTGGGAAAAGAATTGGGATTCAGAGAATCACAGAATGGCTCAGGTAGGAAGGGGCCTTAGAGATCAACCTCTTCAACTTCCTCCTCCTCCTCACTGACCAGCCTTGCAAAAAAGGGAAGATTTTTTTTTTCCCCACTTGGGCTAAAATGAGTTAGCTCCCAGGGAACCTCAACCTTGATTTGTAGTCCTGCAGAACTCCCATTCAGTGTAAATCAAATCTCAGCTGTCACAGGCAGCTTCAGGAGAGATTTACTGCATCTGGGTTGGGCCAGCCCCAGGCACAAATCCAGGCTGGGTGCAGAGTGGGTTAAGAGCAGCCCTGAAGAAAGAGACTTGGGGGTGTTGGGTGCTGAGCAGCTCCCCAGGAGCCAGCAGTGCCCTCCTGCAGCCCAGCAGGCAGCTGTGTGCTGGCTGCAGCCAGAGCAGTGTGGGCAGCAGGGCAGGAGAGGGCATTGTGCCCCTTGGCTCTGCTCAGACCTCACCTCCAATCCTTCCTCCAGCTCTGCTGTCCCCAGCAGGAGGACTCAAAGCTGCTGGAGTGAGGCCAGAGGAGGCCACAAAGATGCTGCCAGGGCTGGAGCAGCTCTGTTGTGAGGGAGCTGGGGAGGTGCAGCCTGCAGAGGAGAAGGCTCCAGGGGGACCTCAGAGCTGCCTGCCAAGAGCTGAAGGGATCCTGCAGGAAGGCTGCAGAGAGACTTTTGCTGAGGGAGAGTAGCTTTAGACTGGAGCTTAGGAAGAAGTTCTTCAGTACAAAGGTGGTGAGACTCTGGAGTAGGTTATCCAGGGAGGTTAACCTACCTGGTTAGGTGGTGAGACTCTGGAGTAGGTTACCCAGGGAGGTTGTGGGTTCCCCCGCCCTGGAGGTGTCAAAGGCCAGCTTGGATGAGGCCTCGAGCAGCCAAGCCTGGTTGGGAGATGTCCCTGTCTGTGGCAGGGAGGTTGGAGCAGATGAGGCCTGAGGTCCCTGAGCCATTGCAGGGTTCTCTGATTCTGTGCTGTTGTGTTAGCTGCTGGCAGTGCTGAGCCACCTATCAATAAATCTCTGTGGTTTTTTTTTCTCTTCTGCTCTTTGTAAGACCTAACAGTTACAAATGGAACAGCAGAGCTGCTTCACACTGAGCACATCTGGTACCCCAGAATCCGAGAGGTAATGTGGGAGCAGCCTTTCGCTCTTGCTCTGTCCCATTCCAGTTGAGTTTCTCACCCACCCATCTCTGTGTTCTCGTCTTTTGAGTTGGTAATTTCTCCTCTCACTGCAATTTCCATTCGAATGTACTCCTGTGCTCATTCCATGGAAGTCTTCACCTTGTCGACTTGGTCAGTGCTGGACAGAGAATTCCAGGAGTTAGTGACCACATTCCGAGAGCCGTGCGGTAAACGCACGCCCGAGACGAACTCTGCTCCTGGCACTTGGTGCTCCCTGGCAGCACTTCAGCTGCTCCCAGGCCCCTGCCTGCTGTCACTCTCCAGCAGGCTGCCCCGTGGAAGGTGAATGTGCACTTAGCACCCCCAGGGCATCCCCAGGTGTCCTGGAGTCGGAGCCTGTTCTGCTAAGGCCTTGATTCTTTGCTGGAGCAGATCCAACTCCTTCTCCACTGGCAGCAGTGCAGTTCCGAGCTCCGTCACGCCCTGCAGAGCCCAGGCTGAGGGTTGTGCCCAGGCATCACACCAGGAGTGGTAGATAGAGGAGTCCAAACCAAGGCGTGTGTCATGGAATTTATCTCCCATCCCGTTGCTTTGGGCTGCAAGCTTTTTCTTAATTAAAAACAACCCCTCTCTCTTCCCCATCTTCAAACCATAGCTACATCCTGCCAAGAGCCCTGCAGCCAAGAGGGCTGACAGTCTCCTGAGACCACAACGCTGCTCTATACCAGCTTCTAAGGAGCACTTGTGAACAATGCAGCACACACTCTGCCCCTAGGAGCTAGGAGCATCACCTCCGTGGCGCCAGCAACCCTTGCCGGTTCGATCTGAGAGCTTAAAGGTTAGCCTGGAACCCAGGTCTCCTGTCTGACAGTGTGATGTGCTTTCCACACAACTACCAGACTGGCCCACTGGTCTGTTGTGGAATAGTTTTGTGGAGAAAACCAATAAGTGTTATGCTTAAGCAATAAAAGTCACTTAACCAATTGTGAGCTGTTTTGATGATGGGAAAAAAAAAAAAACCAACGACCAATTGGCTGAGTCCTTCTGTGTCACTGAATTCTTTTAACTGCAGTTTGTAATCCAGAGCAGAAAATAAAATGAGATAATGGCTGAGGTTTGCTGGGAAGGGTTTGACTGAGCTTGGCTCCTTTCCCCCCCTCCCCTTCTTGTGTGTTCAGATCCAAGGTGCTATTATCATGTCCTCCCTGATCGAGGTGCTGATCGGTCTGCTCGGCCTGCCCGGCGCCCTGCTGCGCTACATCGGACCCCTCACCATCACCCCCACCGTGGCCCTCATCGGCCTCTCAGGCTTCCAGGCTGCTGGAGAGAGAGCAGGCAAACACTGGGGTATTGCCATGTTGTAAGTACTGCTGAGGGGGCTCTGGCTCAGCCCTCTGGGGGGGCACAGTTTGGTAAGTCAGAGAAGAGAGGAGAGAAATCAGTGTTGGCTTGATCAGCCCCGAGGTGTTTGTACAGACACAGCTCCTGGGGTCCCTTTCACACAGAGTGTCAGGGGCTGGCAGGGACCTCCAAAGCTCAGCCAGTCCAACCCCTGCCAGACCAGGGTCTCCTATACCACATCACACAGGGACACATCCAGGCAGGGTTGGAATAGCTCCAGAGAGGGAGACTCCACAGCCCCCCTGGGCAGCCTGTGCCAGGGCTCTGCCACCCTCACAGGGAAAAAATTCCTCTCCATGTTTCCATGAAAATTTCTCTGCCTCAGCTTGCAACCAGTGCCCCTTGGGCTGGCATTGGGCATCACCCAGCAGAGCTGGCTCCAGCCTCCTGCCACTCACCTTTACATATTGATAACCATTGCTGAGGTCACCTCTCAGGCTCCTCTGCTCCCAGCAGTCAGCCCCAGCTCCCTCAGGCTCTGCTCCTAACAGAGCATCTTTCCATTCCCTGCACCACCTTTGTGTCTCTGTGCTGGACACTCAAGCAGTTCCATATCCCTCTTGAACTGGGGAGCCCAGAACTGAACACAGTGCCCCAGATGTGGCCTCACCAGGGCAGAGTAGGAGGGAGGGAGCTTGGAGCACCAGGGATAAGCTGGAGACTGCTCAGCGCTGCAGTGAAACAGCAGGGGGAGAGTGGGGGTGGCTGGGGTCAGGAGGATGTTTGGGGATAGGGACAGCNGTTTTGATGATGGGAAAAAAAAAAAAACCAACGACCAATTGGCTGAGTCCTTCTGTGTCACTGAATTCTTTTAACTGCAGTTTGTAATCCAGAGCAGAAAATAAAATGAGATAATGGCTGAGGTTTGCTGGGAAGGGTTTGACTGAGCTTGGCTCCTTTCCCCCCCTCCCCTTCTTGTGTGTTCAGATCCAAGGTGCTATTATCATGTCCTCCCTGATCGAGGTGCTGATCGGTCTGCTCGGCCTGCCCGGCGCCCTGCTGCGCTACATCGGACCCCTCACCATCACCCCCACCGTGGCCCTCATCGGCCTCTCAGGCTTCCAGGCTGCTGGAGAGAGAGCAGGCAAACACTGGGGTATTGCCATGTTGTAAGTACTGCTGAGGGGGCTCTGGCTCAGCCCTCTGGGGGGGCACAGTTTGGTAAGTCAGAGAAGAGAGGAGAGAAATCAGTGTTGGCTTGATCAGCCCCGAGGTGTTTGTACAGACACAGCTCCTGGGGTCCCTTTCANACCGAACGTGATCTTTGATCACGTTCGGTGCTTCTGTGCTCCACAACCTCCCTGGAGGTGCTTCTGTGCTCCACAACCTCCTTGGAGGTCTTCTCCTGTGCTCCACAACCTCCTTGGAGGTCTTCTCCTGTGCTCCATAACCTCCCTGGAGGTCTTCTCCTGTGCTCCACAACCTCCCTGAGCAACCTGTGCCAGTGTCTCAAGTTCCACCTCTTGCTCAGATGGAGCTTCTGGTGCTCAGGTTTGTCCTGGGTACCACTGACCAAAGCCTGGCCCCATCCTCCTGGCACCCACTCTGTAGTATTGATCAGCACTGATGAGATCCCCTCTTGGGCTGCTTTTTTCCAGCCTCAGCAGCCTCAATTCTGTCAGCCTTTGCCCATCATAGAGAGGTTCCAGTCCCCTCCAGCTGGCAATGATTTCCAGAGCTCTGACCCAGCAGCACAAAGGATGAATCAGCATTAAGATCAGAGAGGTTTTCCTCTTTGTAGCCCTTTTCTGTCCCCTCTCTAGCACGTCCCTGCCCTTCTTGAGCTGCACACAGTGCTCCAGCTGTGCCATCCCCAGGGCAGAGTGAAGCCCTTGGCTGGGGCTAGCTCAGTGCTGCAGAGAGATGAGTGAACACTTCTGCTTTCATGGTGCTCTTGTCTGTGTTTCTCACTCTGCAACAGCAAACACCACTGGCAGAAGTGGCTGGTTCAGTGTTCCTGGTTTGCTTACCAGCAACCAAGAGTTCATGAGGAGGTGGAGTTCATGAAGAGGTCCCTGGAGGTGTTCAAGGCCAGGTTGGAGGAGGCCTTGAGTGACCTGTACTAGTGGGAGGTGTCCCTGCCTATGGCAGGGGGTTGGAACTGGATGATCCTTGAGGTCTCTTCCAACCTTCCCATTCTGTGAGTGCCATCAGTCCTGGGGCAGATGCAGACAGATTCCTGCTCAGGAGGCAAAAAGGCTTTTGGAGTGAATTCCAGGGTGTGGCACTCCTGCTTCTGCAGGTGGAGCTGCCAGGCAGAACAGAGAATTGCTCTTAGTGGTGTGAAGGGGAATGACAGAATGAGGTGAAGAGGAGGCAAAAGCTTGCTGTGAGGTGCTGTGACTCAGCAGCCAGAGGGATGGGAGAGAGGGACCTGGCTGAAGGGAGTCACAGGGAATTGCTCTGTTGAGTGTATGGCAGCCAGCTCTGTGCTGGCTCTGGAAGCAGCAGGAGTCTATTTAACATCATCTGTCCCACATTTCAGTGCTTCTGCAGCCCTGCTCAGAGGTAAAATTTTAACTAAAGACAGCAGGGATGGATCAGGAGAGTAGTGAAGGGTTGCAGCCAATGCTCAGTTCACCTGAATTCCACTCATGCAAGTGGTGCAAGGCCAGGCTGGATCAGGCCTTGAGCAGCCTGGGCCAGCAGGAGGTGTCCCTGCCTATGGCAGGGGCTGGAACTGGATGAGCTTTGAGGTCCCTTCCAACCCAGACCATTCAGTGATTCTGTGAGTGGATTGATTCTGCTCTGCCTAATCTCTTTGCACAGCACTTTGAACATGCAAAGCATTCTCTGAGTGCAGCTTATGATGGAAAGGGCTCTTTAATTCTCTTTTCTCTTGGATGTTGGCATCAGGAATACTTTTGTAGCTCTTATTATATCAAGCAGCTGAGCCAAAGGAAGGTTTTCTTTTCCTGTACAACAAATTCTCTGCAAGTTAGGACTAATGTTAAATCAATCCAGCAGCCTTTTGTTGAACTGGACATGGAAATGTGCAATTGAAGTTGACATTTTGCAGATGGGGATAAAAAACAAAACAAAAAAAAAAGGGAATCAATCCATTTAGGATGAGGATTTAAATGTGACCCAGGCAGTACTGCTGGCTCCTGCCACACAGAAATGTGCACTGGAGTGTTGGAAAGGGCTCCACAGCCATCCAGAGCCTCTCCAAAATAACTTGATGTGGCACTTGAAATTGTCTGGGCTTGAGGCAGAGATGCTGCACTGCTGCCTGGCACAGCAGAGTGCAACCTGTGCCAGAGCTGCTCTCCTGCAGATGCTCTTTGACAGGATTCTCAGCTGCCCAAATGTTGTTCCTTGACCTTACTTGGTCTGCAGGTGCCAGGCTCAAATAATTTGATCTATAAAACCTGGATTCATAGGATCAGAGAATGGGTTCAAGATCATCCAATTCCCCTCTTGGTGTTCCCTTCACACCCTGTGGGGGCTG
>WBNM01033990.1:16705-39568 GCA_013399055.1 Ramphastos sulfuratus | reverse complement strand
ATTAAGTTCCCAGCAGATAGCTGCAGATATACTTGTGTTTATATCTTGTGTTTAGAAACACAAGAATGGCAGAATTTATAATTGTTAGTAGCAGTTTACTGACTGTAAATTTGTTTCTACAAATGTTTTCAATCCTAAAAAATTATAAAATATATCAATTTCAATTTTGTTATTTTAAAGCCCTATTTAATCACCTCACATTACTTTTTACTGAAATGTAGGCTTGAAATGTAAGATAAGAGTGACTGGCATCTTTGCCTATCAACTGTATACAACAGATAAAGAAAGGAAATCAATCCTTTTCCATAGTGTATAACCAAGAGGAAAACAACATGCAAATGCTTGGGATAGGATTGCTGAAGGTATAAACACTGTTAAGAGATTGCTGTGAAATAACTAACCACAGAGTAGAACTTCTACTTTTATCTTAACATACGAAGTCTCCTAGACCTGGATTAAAAATAAAGCATCAGGGCAGCCACATTAAGAGCTTTCAGAGCTCTCAGAGCTTTCATATCAGGGACTTCTGTGGTTTATTAAAGAGTCATCAAGTAATAAAGACCAGTGAGAATTGTATGCATTTGACTTTTTTGAGGAGAGGAGTTAGGTTAAATAAGTCTAAGTGGGATCCTATAAATGTATTATTACAAGCAAGGACTGGCTTATTAAACAATTTTAGAGTGAAAAAAATATTTACTTTATTCACATTTGAGCCTTAAATGGATGATTCTCATTGTGGAGCTTCTTCCGTTTCTTATTCACTGAAGATGTTTTGTAAAAAGTGGTGTTTCTTGATTTCAGGAGGTATTCATACTGAAATAGCTATCTGAATTCTAATGTGTTTTGGAATTGCTATCGTTTGGGTCTGCAGCTCCCTGGGAATTACAGACTGTTCTCTGTAGAGGAGTTATACCTTTTGTCATCCAAATTTATTCCCACACATCACTCATTGTGTTAGTATAGCCCATGCCAAGCATAGCTACCAGAGCATGTATGGTCAAGTGACTTTGCCTCTGTAATCCAGCTATCTGCCTTAGCAATACATGCCCACTCACAACATGCCTTCAACCCCTGTAATCCTGCAAGCTAGATTCAAACTTCAAACCTCCATTTTATCTCTTGATTGTGTTCTACAGCTAGAAAACTTACCAGATGAGAAGTTCATGGTTGTGAGGAGGAGTATGATTCTTACATTAACCACTAGCAGCAGGTGAATACAATAGAAATATAAGAATTTAGAATCTCCTTAAATTTCTCTATTTAGAATCTCCTCAAATTTCCCTATTTACTGCTTATTTTAGCTCAGTGGATCTCTGATATCCAGATAGATTGAACCAATTATATCCTGAAATTTACTTTGATAGATTTAGATTTTAAATTGTCAAGAGTGCCAGAAATTCTGATGGTAACACCAATTCTGTATCTGTAAAATTAAGCTAAGCAAAGTGTTTTGCATTCACATTCTTATTACTGTCTTGCCAAGACAGGAGCAATGACTGCGACTTGTTTAGAGACATCAGTGTATCTGGGAGGACAAGAAGCATGTCTGGGAGAGTAATAAGCAGCAGAAGACTGTGACTACCTCCAATTAGATTCAGTCCATATGAAAACAAATCCTAATGCTGAGGCAAAGTTATGTAGGGAACCTAGGGGAGAAAAAGCTACTCTTAGAAACACATACATCACTATTCAAAATGTTTCTAGTGAAAAGTTTTTCAAAAGTGTCAAAAGTACACTTTGATTTAGCTTTCTTGCATGAGAGAAAAATGCCAACAATTCCATTGTGGTAGTGCTTTAGGGAGGAAATGCTCTCAAAAAATAAATAATTAAGAACAACTAGAAGAGAAAAATTTTGAAGACATTACGAAAAAGTATTAATAAGCAACTTGGGTCAAATGCATAGCCCCTGTCCAAAAAGATTTTAAGAAGACTGAAATAAAGGATTTAAAAAAGGATGTTAGAAGTAACAGGACATCCTTAAAAAAGCCAAAGTTGTATTTACAGAGATGTAAATAAAAATACAATGGATTATAAACTCTGTCAGATTAATAGTACAAGACAGAAAAAAGGAAATTTGAGATGCCCCTGAAGAGGGTATAAACATACATACATACATATACACACACACACACACACACACACATATGTATGCATATTAAAGTGCATTAAGGAGAAAGGAGTGTCTCAGAGAGCTTGTAAAGCCAGCAGATGATTGGCAAAATACAAAAGATCCTCCAGAAAACAAACATATTTTTTCATAGCTGTGTCCACCATGCACAGCAGAAGGTTTCCTATGTTGAAATTATTTTTGCGGGCTTCTCTCTGCCTTAAATTGAAATCAAATGAAATGATGCATTAACAAAATGAACAATAACACTAGGAGCAGATACATTCAACATAGGTTCATGTGGCTTAAAACTACATGACATTCGAAAAAATAGAAAGCATCAAATCTGATGGTAAAATTTTTACAGAGTTGAGGAAAAGACTCATGGAAGAGAAGGTCAGATAGCCTCACATATATGTGAGACAAAGTACTCTAGAACAGGATGAGTGAGAACACAGATACAGTAAGACCACAGTTTTATGAAGGAAGGCATTCCTTACAACTACAAGAACTCTTCAGGATATTTGATATTCACATGGACAAAAACAGTGGAGTTGGTACAACTTATCTGAGTTTTCCAGAGGCACTTGAGAGAGATTTTGTAACAAAAATCCTTAAAGAAACCAAACCAGGAAAGCTTACACAGAAAACTAGCAGCTAAACACTACTGAAAACCAACCAAGTGAAGGGCAATTTTTTCCACTAAATGAATCTTCCACAGTGTATATTTGGTTTTGCACTGTTCA
Source organism: Ramphastos sulfuratus (assembly GCA_013399055.1). Classification (NCBI taxonomy): domain Eukaryota; kingdom Metazoa; phylum Chordata; class Aves; order Piciformes; family Ramphastidae; genus Ramphastos; species Ramphastos sulfuratus. The sequence continues at coordinate 36,715 of WBNM01033990.1, read as the reverse complement.
TTAGATAAGGAATGCCCTAGAAAAGTAAAAAAAAAAAACCAAAAAAACACACACACGCACAAAAAACCCCACCCCAAAACAACAACAACGAAAATAAACCCACCAAGTGACAAAGTTTACTGAAACGAAATTAAAGATGGTGCCCTAACATGGAGAAAGGCAGAAAGATGGATAAAATGATGAATTTTCATGTGGACAGACTAAAGAATACAAATAAAAACCGAATCATCATTTTATGTATCTAATGATAGTCTCTGAGGTGGGTTTCTCTACAAAAATGAGATTTGAAGATTACAGTAGATAGTTCCATGAAAATGTCATCTCAGAGCTCAGCAGAGATGAAAAAAAGGCAAATCAGGTACTAGAATTTATATATTAGGAAAGGAAGAGGTTTGACAGCATAATGATATTTTCTGCTAAACAAATAGTACATTTAATCTTCAACAATGCATAGACTTTTGTTCTTCGTGTTAAAATTGTATATAGACTGGATAAGTCATGAGAAATGTAACACTGATAACTGTAAGTATAAACGGGAATGATTTAAGCTGGCAAGGAGTCATTGTCTTGGAGAAAAAGATAAACAAGAGAGATGTGATAGACATAAAATTGAAAATGAAATAGCAAATGTGAACAATAAACAGTTGTTTAGGTTGTGAGGTTTTTTGGAATGTTTTTGGTTTTGTTATTTTTTCTTTACAAGAACTAAGAGACATTAAAGAAAATTGGTTGGCACAAAATAAACAAACCCTCCTGCTCCTTTATATTTAGTGTGGAATGCTTTGTCCCAGGACACCATACTAGTGAAATTTGACAAATCTGTGGGGGAAAAAAAATGACCACATCTAGGCCTGAATGGATTTGAGACAAAATTCTGGAGGCTGGAAAACATTAATAAGTCTCACTGTTGGTGTGACGAATGTCACAGATAGGCAAACTGTGTGGGTGGACCTTAGGACTGACAAAGAAGAAGCTGTTTTTAGTGAAGATATGATAACCATTTATTAAAATTAAACATTTGAGGATATACAACACTGACTACTGTAAAAATTTGCCACTAAAGGGTTTAGAAATTTCTAGCCATATCAATATTTAAACAAAAACCCTACCAAACACTATCACAATTTAGAAAAGGAAAAATTAGGGAATCTCGAAAGCTTTTTGCCAACTGAGGGAATTAAATATTTTCCAACTTTATCTCTCCAACTATTTGATGGAACTGTAGATTACGGTTTCATTACAGAACACAAACAATGTGAAGCTGGGACACCCATACCAACAGACTAAATAACACTAGCTGGTAGTAAAAACATCTCAGATGTCAGTGTGTCCCAGGTTGGGAACTATAGGGTTAAAATAGTCCTCTAGGGACTTAAAGATTTGTTATTCAATCCCACAATTCTGCTATCTCTTCATAAGCTCACGGCAAGGCCAGCTTGTTCTCCTTTCCTCCCCCTCCAGCCTTGCATTGGGCAGGAGCTGCGTTATCGGGACAAACATGTAAGGATAGGCCTGGTTGGGGCCTCCAGAGGCTGTGCATAGGCCTCTTGGATGGCAGAGGCATAGGGGGGAGGATTGGAGCACTGGGGATGGTAGATTTAGTTTTGGGCTGGGGGAAAATTCAGGGGGTTTGCTTATGGATTCTGTTTCTGCTTTGTAATGTCTATCTGTAACACTCTCTCCAAATACAATTCTGGTTTTTTTTTCTCCAATTCGTTTGAGAGCTTCACTCTGTCGGCTCTTTAAACCCACGACACAGTGTTACACAGTAAAGCTCTAAGATCTGCAGTGGTTGTGGTAATTAGTGTTAAGAGCAAACTGAGGAAATTTCTGCCATGAGTATGTCAAGTCACCACAGCCAGGAAACCCTAGGAAGACAGATACTCAAAAAGCAGATTTTTTTCCTCACTGAATAGCAGCACACATTAGTTACATCATTTATGTACTCTAGCTTATAACTGCCTTTTTGTGATTAGGAACCTAAATGCAAAAGCAAATTTTCACTAGGAAAGGATTATACCTAACAGGCAACTGATACAGCCTTTTGATTAAAGTGTTGTTTAATAACCAAGATTAAGAACTTATCATTGTTTGAGAAAAAGTTCTTATCATCATCTTGATAGGCAAGAAAGTAACACAGCAACATTTCAGGGCTACTGTTGTCAAATAAAATTTAAAACAAGGGTGATGCTGTATTTCCTGAGAGACTTTCTTGTTACTCTTCCTTTTTTTTTTCTCTTTCTTTTTTTTTTTTTTTTTTTTTTTCTTTTCACTATTAATGCTTGGTATTCTCCCTTTAATTCTCTTCCAATCACAAGACTATTTGTGAATAATACAATGCAACAGATTTGAAAGAGGAGAATGTACAGCACATACGAGATTGCTATGGAAGGAAAGTAAGTGGTGTCTTATTATCAGCTCATTAAGAATAATGAACTACAATGCATGAAAGTACTGGAATAACTCTTCCTTGCCTTCATGAAAATCATATGATATCTGTGAAAATGTTTACTCACATTCTTTTCACTTAGTACAAATTGTACATCAGCATTGCCCTGTGTTATGGCTTTCAAACAATCCAGTGTAACTCAGAGGAATATCGTTCTTAGGCATTTTTTTTCTTCTTTTCTGTTCTTAATTTTTCTGACAGAACTTCTTTTTCACTAAACTTCACCTTGCTGTCACATATTAAAGACAATTGGTCNCCTCTGATCTTCTTTGTGGCCCTCCTCTGGACCCGCTTCAACACTTCTATGTCCTTCCTGTGCTGGGGGCTCCAGAACTGTACACAGTACTCCAGATGGGAGTTGCAATTAATGTTGCAATATATTAATTGATGGAAGCTATTTGAAATATCAAAAAAAAAAAAAAGACTGTGCTGAATAATCAGGTTGATTATGTACTGTCTTCCTACTCAAGTAGGCAGCTTTAAATAATGTCAGTGTGAACATGCATTCTACAAAATGTACAACACTGTGATTACTGTGACACAGTGTGTCAAAGAATGACAACTGAAAAGTGGGATTTTTCTACAAAGGCACAGATTGGCATTACGATTGTGTGGAGATCACATTGATGTGTATACAGATACGAGGAGCATCAGAATAGAAAGATGTCTCTAACATCCACTAAAGGTAGTATCCGTGAAAGTGTGTAAGAACATGGCAAATAAAACACAGATGATGATCAGGCATGGTGGTGTACCTCCACACATAAGAGTTCCTGGGTTTGTGGTTTGTAATTCCTTAGCAACCCTGAAAGTGTCTTCTGTTCTGTCAACATTATCCATTCTCCCACTGACCTTATTTGGCTTCTCTGTATCAGCAGCATGCTCCAGAATAAATTGAAACACTTAAGTCATTCCAATGATTTGCCTAAGTGGTCAGTTGTGGAGATAGCTTTAAAAACTACAAAGTTTAGTAACTTGGAATGAATAACATAGAAAAGCCCAAATTTTGTAGAAGAGGTGGTGGGAGGAAATGTAAAGAGAAAGCAAGCTGCTTTTAAACAGGTATGTCTTTATTTTAAAATTAGTGCAGCATATATATAAAAATCTTATATTTCATTATCACAAATATTTTTAAAGGTTAATTTCAATTAAAAGTGGAATCTCAATAAAACACCTGCAAAAGCAGAAATAATTTATTGTTAATTATGACATATCTAGTGAAAAGGAAGTTCTGCAAAAAACGTGCTTTCTTTAATGCAACTGCAAAGAATTTACAGCAGCTTACTCTACATCCTGCAGCTGATTACACAGTTTCAGAGCACAACTGAAAAGAAGATAACCACAGGCCAAAAATAAAATTTGTTGAAGCTGAAGAAATACTTCCTTTCATTTCAATAGGCATTAGAAAAGACTTAGAAGGAACAATACAGTTCAGATCACCTGTAAGTATATATCCATCTATATTGGCAGTTTTGAAGGAAAGCACATTTTCAGTTTGCCCAGGTTCCTTTCAACAGCTTGTGAAATCTGTCTTAATTTGATGAGTCAACATAGTAATAATTGAACTTCTAATGTTTGTGCACTGTGAACCTTTTCTTTGGGGAGTTAGAGATTACAGACATCGTGTTGTTCAACATAACACCATTTCTATGTGTGAGGCTCCACTCACCTTGATAAAACACCTAAAAACTATCACCGCACTGAGTTGTTAAAAATAAACATACTGTAAAATCTGCCATTATTAACAATATGCAAATCAGAACGAAAAGAATTTATATATATAGGTCTGAAAGAAGATTGCTAATGTGGATATTCGCATCCAAACTGATAGTAAAATTGTGGCTTTTAAAAGTCTCTTCAATCGGAAGAGGCAAAACAAACTGCATCGACTGAGGAGCTTAAAGCAGTGCAGAAGATGGTAATGCTTCTTGCTGGCAGTATTTCACAGAGACAGCATATACCATCTTTAATCTCCAGGAGTCTCTCAGTGCTAGCTGCGTGGACTTTAAGACGTAACACATGAAGTATAAAATAGCTTTATACTTTACTACTCAGGAGTCCCCTTCTCTATGCCATATTACCATAGCTACCACGTGCAGAAACATTTGCAAGTTTCTTACTTTATAAAGAGGTCTGCCAGCAGGATGTGCTACAGAAAGGGATCTTTGCCTTGAAAATAGGAGTGCATCACACCAAATCAAAAGGAACCTAGTGGGTCTTACTGAGTCTGTTGCTAGAAGTCTGTGATGGTTTTTGTTTAAAGTGAGTATTTTGCCTTCCTTGGTATCTGAATCATTGACCATCCAAATGTTCTGCAATTGTATTGTCCCTGTCAGATTGATAAGGCAGCTGAAGATGCCTTGTAAGCCTGTGATACAAGGACCTGAAAGCTTTTTAGGTCTCAGGACTAATGATTACCCAACCTGCTGTAAGACAGGACATTGCTACTTTAGCAAGGTAAACCTTTCTAGACTTCACATGCTATCTTGTCCAATATTAAATGTACTTATGCACATGTGCGTGCGTTTGTGGAGACAAACTGCTTAGCTACACAAGTATATTACACAGCATTGAGTGAGTGGAATATCACAGGACAACTCTAAAATACTGCACTACCCTACAGGCTCTCCTCAGCTCCTCCTCCCTAGTTCAGTGTTGACACAATGAAGAGAGGCACAGAATTTACTTGTGGAAGCTGACTTGCATGCCTGAACCAAGGAAAATGTTCCCTTTTCCCACATAATTCTATACCTCACAATGACCATTCACAGAATTATAGAATCATAAGATGTGTCAAGTTGGAAGGGACCCATAAGGATTATCTAGTCCAACTTCTTGCTCCTCACAGGATTACCTAAAACTAAATCATATGACTCAGGGTGCTGTCCAGATACTCCTTGATCACCATTTCCATTAGATTAGTAGTTATTACAGAGTTGCACTGGAGCAAAACTAGCTTTATTCGCAGAAATACAGGTCTGTAAAAGCCTTCATGGTGGAAGGAATTAATTATGCATGTGCTTTACAAGTTCCACAGAAGCAACATCTAGAAAGTTCAGAGAGTTTTCTCTATATATGAAGTTTGAGATACATGTCCTACGGATATATATATTTCTATATCCATTAAAAGCAATCTGAAATGCTTCTGGAAATTTTGATTCTTGCGCACATGCATTCATGCCAATTATTTTTCTCTGATTCATGCTAGTTAGTATTATGGACAAATGCAAGGATTGCAGAATAAATTAATTGTTTTAAACATTTCAGTGTCCAATTAATAGTATTTCCAACATTCTGTACACTCACATAAAAGACTGAATTTTCTGTTTAGTAAACGTTACGAATGGGCATGCAAATAAAATTAATAAAATATTATAGAAGGTGCACTAGCAGTTCTATGAAAAGTGAGCATGTATTTCTGAAAGACTGAAAAACTGGTTTGCAGACTCGCTGATATGTAACATATCCTTAAGAAGTCCACAGGCACTTTTGTTGCCTTTGACTTTTGAATGCACAGTTGCACACTGAATGTGTAAGCTTGCTAAATTGAATTTTCCCCACAAGAGCCCTCCCCTCCCAAACTCACAAAGCTGGCAGCAGAATTTTCCAGCCCACCAGAGATATTGGCATTCACTATATATGACTTATAAAGTATTAATTAGCATTTGCATATGCAAGAATGAGAAAAAACTTCTTTGGATTAATCTATTCAATTGCGCTTTATAGAAAAATATTCTCATTCTACAAATGAGTGTCTGGGAGAGTGAATAATATAAGGACAGCATAGATAAGAGAGAAATTAAGTGTGTTTTACACTGACATATGAAAGGTGTCTGACATTGTGCAATGCAAATGAGTACAAGAGAAACTGTATTTGAGAAAATGAGATCACTTGGAATCTACCATTTAGAATTTACACTATGTTGAATCCATAGTATATAATTTAGTAATTCAGCTTCAAATATGCAATTAGCAAGCTATTTTATCTCATTTATACTCTTCCTCTGCAGCAAGGGTTGTCAAAATACGTGTATCAAAAGAAATTTTTAAACAGGGAGAAAAGCAAATAGTATGCAAGCTTCACCACTCCATCAATTGCTTTATTTCCTTTGTGTTGGTCATGTCAAAGATATAATAGAAATGTTTTCTATTCTTTGTTAAAAAAATAGCCTACTTCTGGCACACTACACACAAATGAAGAGGAAAGAAATGTAAGTAGGCTCAGACCTTTTTCTGTTTTCATTTGTGATTAGAACCAGAAAAGAAATTTGCATCATAATTTAATAGAATTCTGTTTGGAGTCTACNTTTCATGACCTCATTTTTTGCACTGATAAAGGAGGCTAAGAGGGCTTCAGAAGGCAGCTTTAAACACAGTTTTATTCCATGAGAATGGTTCACTTAATTTGTTTAACTGATACCTTTGATAAACATCTACATAGACTTTGTCAGTATGGATTATCTGCAGCTATAGAGAAAAGTAATTTGTTCTAGCAAGGTGTGAAGAAATCAACACTCTCCTTTGAACTCTCTGTTTGTAGTCTGTTTCTAGTTCAACTAACATTTTGTTTGAAGGCTATTTCTCATTTTTTCAGGGCTAGACCACCTACATTTCCTTTAAATTTTTTAAGAATCTATCTGCAAGCATTTAATAATTGATAGGTTTAACTTTCTTTCATTTGGAGATAGACTGTCATGGCTAAAAAGCTGGCTTAAGCAGTGTCATCCTTTCACAAGCTAGTGTGAAAAATAGAAGATAAGTAGAAATTCTTTTCAAATATCAAATAAGAACATTAGGATTTCAGGATATAGCTGCATATTTACTTAAGGTCCTTCAGATGCTAAGCCCCATAAATTTTATTTCTCTGATTACAAAAACATGGGTGATTGAAAGGATGGATGAAGGATAGTATTTTGACACAAAATCTATTTCATAAAGGTTTTTTTTTTTCATTATCCTGAGAAAAAAAGTCTCAAGACAAATACTAATCCTTGGTTAGTTCCTCAGTGAAAGCAAGAAGCTGACACAAAAGTAGGCTTCTGCTGATGCCATTCAGAGCAGATGCTAATTTGCAAAACCAAAGGACTCACAGACTGTTCTAGACTGTCCCAAAGTATGAACAACCAGCTCCAAGGTAGAGTGGGGGGAAGTGTCTCCTGCCTTTTCTGGACTGCATTCAGACAGATGTCTTGTGACAAAACCCTTCCAGAAGAACAAAGCTCAGTGCTACTTTCTTCCAGAGAAGCATGCCATTATAAATTTGCCTCTGCATCTTAAGAGAGTAGGCACTGGCTACATAATTTACTAGTATTGTATGAAGAAAATGTCCCACTGTAAAGACATCTGACATTTGAGCTAACAGTAGTATAGGACATCATTAGGTTTATTGTAGGAAGCAAAATCAGTGCAAGGTAGCTGACTGCTACCTTTTTTTCATGGATAATACTCCAGGGTTATAAGAGAAATAAGACTGAACTAGAAGTCATGATTTTTCTCTACAGTCTTTGTGAAGATTAACTTTTCACTTCTCTTAGTGACATCTTACTGATACTGGCTCAAATTGGATCCCAAGTACTGCATTCTGAAGTCAGGGAACATTGAACTGCCTGCACATGCTGTTGCTGGAGTCTACTCAAAAGATAAAAGAGACTCTTTGGCCAATGAAGGATTTACATGTTGACACCAGTGAACTGAAGGCAGTTCAGTTCAGATGATCTTACCCGCTGCCCTGGCATGACCATCGGTGTTTCACTGAGACTCTGTGCTTATCACTAAGAAAATTGCAAGTCACTGTTTCAGACTTTAACGATACAACGGTGGACATTAGAACTACAATAATTACTTGGATTCATGTTTCCCACATAAGCACAACACGAATATGAACCTCACTGCAATTCCTGTACATTGGACACTGTTTGCACCAGAGAGGCAAGATAGAAATATGGCAGGAGTCTGTTTAAAAAGAAAGGCTGTGGATGAGTGTTTTTTCCTCAGGGTACCTTGTAGCATTTTACCAACTCCCATCTCCACATCACTTTGCCAGCCACAGCAAGGCAGCTCACATGTATCTCAAACATCACGTGTATTCCCTGGCGGTTAGGGAAGAGTGCTGCAGAGTAAGTCAGAAAAACAAACTGATGCCTGAAAGACGAAGCAGCCTGGGAGAATACTACAGAAAACCATGCTTCAGTTTTTAATGCTGAATATTTTTAGCTGTTCATGTGTCCCCATTATGTGTTGCAAACATAACTTTCGCAATAAACCGAAATGCTTCAACATTATACATTAATCATATAATTTCTATAATAGATGCCATACTGATATGTAGATTTTCAAAGATATCTTCTCTCTATTGTATTGCTGTCGTAAGTTGAATCTGAGTTTACAAGAGGAAAAAAAGTAAAATATTAATATTGATCAAATAGCACAAACCAACGTAACGTCTGTATTTCTGTTTCCAGATAGTAATAACAGTTTACTGTCTGTTCTAAAAATCTTTACGCTGTGTCTCTCTGTGGTTTTCAAGGTCTGCTCAGTGAAAAATTGAGGCTTGATTTATAAATTCTAGAGTATCACAAATAACTAAATTGTAACTCTCCAATATCTATCTCAAGAGTTCTCTGTTGTTTTCTGTTATCTCTGCCCATCTATTTATCACTATTTTCACCATCACATAAACAACAAAAAAGATCAAATGGTCTGATAATATAAAGGTAAGGAAAAAGAATAAAAGAGGAAGTGGCATAAATAGGCTCCACAGAATAATAGCACAATTCCAAAATTAAAAGTTATACTGTACAGTGATCCCAGGTACAGGACTTTATTCCAGATATGACATGCTGATGGTAGTCAGTGAAGATTGCATTTGCTCTCCTGTGAGGGGAGGCTACAAGAGTTGGGGCTCTTCAGCCTGGAGNAGGGTGGTGAGACACTGGCACAGGTTGCCCAGGGAGGTTGAGGCTGCTTCCTCCTTGGAGGTGTTCAAGGCCAGGTTGGACGAGGCCTTGAGTGACCTGTGCTAGTGGGAGGTGTCCCTGCCTATGGCAGGGGGTTGGAACTAGATGATCCTTGAGGTCCCTTCCAACCTTACCATTCTATGATTCTATGATTCTATGATACTCATAGGTCTAAATAATGATTAATCTAACTAGGATACTACACAAGTTTCCTCTTTTTTTGGCTTCATGAAAACTATTTTTGGAATTCATCGTTTCAGCTATGTGGGAATAGCTGTTTGTGTGGAGGAAATCATAGAGTGCTTTAGGTTGGAAGGGACTTTTAAAGGTCATCTAGTCCAACTGCCCTTCAATGAGCAGGAATATCTTTAACTTTTACTGAGTTGCTCAGAGCCCCAGCCAATTTGATCTTGAATGTTTCCAGGAATAAGTCTTCTACCACCTCTCTGGGCAACTTGTTCCAATGTTTCACTACCCTCACTGTAAAAAAATTCTTATACCTAGGCAAAAACTACTCTCTTAGTTTAAAACTATAATCCCTTGTCCTGTCAAAACAGGCCTTGCTAATAAGATTGTACTCATCTTTCTTCTGGACCTCCTTTTATTATTGAAAGGCCAGAATAAGACTAGCTCCCAATCTTCTCCAAGATGAAGAACCCAACTCTCTCAGCCTCTCTTTACAGGACAGGTGTTCCAGCCCTTGTTTAATTTTTGTGATCTTCCTTTGGACTCACTCTGACAAGTTAATGTCTTTCTTGTGCTGAGGGCTTAGAGCTAGATGCAGTACTTCATGTGAGGTCTCACCAGAGTGGAGTAGAGCAACAGAATCACCTTTGCTGAGGTGACTGGCCAAGCTTCTTCTGATGCAGCCCAGGATGTGATACGCCCTCTGGGCTTCAAGTGCATGTTGATGGCTTATACTCATCTTTTCACCCACCAAAACTCTCAAGTCATCCTCCCCAGAGCTGCTCTCAATCACATCATTCCCCTGTCTATGTCATTGATGAAGTTACCAAACAGCATTGGTCCCAATATGGGCTGCTGAAGGACACCACTTGTCACCATTTTCCTTCTGGATTCAGCCATGCAACCAATTGCTTATCTATTGAACAGTCTGCCCATTGTATCTATAGCTCTCCCATTTAGAGAGAAAAATGTTGTAGGAGACTGTGTCAAAGGCTTTACAGAATTCTGGAGAGGTGACATCCATAGCTCTTCCACAGTCCACTGAAGTAGTCACTCCATCATAGAAATCCATAGATTGGTCAGGCTGAGCTTACCCTTGGTAAAGGCATGCTGACTGTCTAGAATCACCTCTCTGTCTTCCGTGTTTCTTAGCATAACTGCTCTGTTCCAGGATCTGAGCCTTACTTCTGTAAGGCTGACAACTGGTAGTTCCCAGAATTCTCCTTTCTACCCATTTTAAAAATGGGTCTAATGTTTCCCTTCTTCCAGTCACCAGGTACTTCACCTGATTGTCATGGAGGACTTTTGCCCCCTAGTCCCCATCTTGTAGTCCACTCAGGAAGTGTTAGAGGAGAGGTTGCCAGAGAAAACTGAGGCAAAATGGTTTTGAGCACCTCAGTCTTCTCCTTGTCTGTTGTTACTGGCTTGCCATTGTTGCTCATTGGGAGAGAGATGGTTTCTTTAACCTTTTATGATTGACATACCTGTAGAAGTCCTTCATGTTATTATTTGCAACCCCTGTTAAGTTCAGCTCCAGCCATGCCTTGGTCTTCCTGATATTATCCCTCCACAATTGGGCAATGTTCCCATACTTTTCCCCAGAACTCTATTCCTGGCTTCCATTTCCTCTTCAGTTCTTTTTTGCCCTTTATTTTGACCAGCAGTTTTCAACTCAGCTCTGCTGGTCTCCTCCCTTTCTTCCCTGATTTCTGACATCTAGGCCAAGACAGATATCTTTCATTTAGTCCAACAAGGCAGATGTCCTATTGGGAGTCTGTTACAGACCATCCAACAATGAAAAAGAGGCAGATAAATGACTTTATACACAGCTGGCAGAAGTCTGACAAACACTAGCCCTTGTTCTCACGGGTGACTTCAACTTAGCAGAATCTGCTGGAAATATAAGACAGCAGAGAGAAAACAGTCTAGAAAGTCCTTGGAGTGTGTTTAACATAACTTCCTGACACCGTTCGTAAGTGAGGCTACCAGGGGAGGTGCCTTGCTTGACCTACTCTTTACAACAGGGGAAGGACTAGTGGGATATGTGGTGGTTGCAGGCCAACTTAGGCTTAGCAGACATGGGGTGACAAAGTTCACTGTTCTTGGTGAAGTAAGGAGTGGGGCCAGCAAAACCACTACCATGGACTTCTGGTCTGCTCAGAATAGTGGTTGAGAGAGTCCCTCGGGAAACAGTCCTGAAGGGCAAAGGGGTGCAGGAAGGCTGGACATTTTCCAAGAAGGAAGTCTCCAAGTGCAGGAGCAGGCTATTCTCACAAGCCGTTGAGTATACTGATGGGGAAGACAACTGGGTTGGCTGAACAGGGAGATTTTGCTGGAAAAAAGAGAAAAAAGAGAGTTTGCCAGCTTTGGGAGAATGGGCAGGCAGATCAAGAAGGATCCAGACATCTCTTTAGGTCACACAGAGAGATGATTAGAAAGTGTAAAGTCCAGCTAGAAATCAATCTAGCTACTGTCATAAGAGATAATAAAAACAATTTTTACAAATACTCTAATTGAGCCAAGGAGAATCTTAATCCTTTATTGGATGGGGGTTGTAGGGGTGGGAAACCACCACCAAGAATGAAGAAAAGGCTGAGGTACTTAATGCCTTCTTTGCCTCAGTCTTTGACAGTCAAACCAGTTATCCTCAAGGTATTCAGCCCCCTGAGCTGGAAGATGTAGGTGAAGACTAGAAACCCCACACACACACACAAAATACTGGAGGAAGCAGTTAATGACCTGCTGCACCATCTGGACACTCACAGGTTTATATGGGCAGCTGGGATCCACCTGAGACTACTGAAGGAGCTGGCAGAATAGCTTGCCAAGCCAGTCTGTCGTTTTTCATCAGTCCTGTTTACCACGGGAGGTCCCAGATGACTGGAGGCTTGCCAGTGTAACACTCACGCAAAAGAAGGGCTGGAAAAATGATCTGTCAACAGATCCTGTGCATGGATTCGTGAAGGCAGGTCTAACCTGAACAAGCTGATCTCCTGTGATCAAGATGAGGGGATAGGGTGCACCATCACTCAGTAAATGCATGTTCACCCTCACTAAGCTTGCAGATGACAGCAAATTGTATGGGAGTGTTGACCTGGTCGAAGGTAGGAAGGCTCTGTGGAAGGATCTGGACAGGCTGGACTGATGGATGTGGTAGTTTGAGGGGTCCCAGGTCCCCCTTAAACAAAACTGTAGGGACAGAGGCCCCTCCCAGTGGGATGTACCTGCTCATCCAGGATATTGTNGGATATTGTAATATTGATATTCTATTCCCTTTCCAGTATCAGCTTAAAAGATAGTGCTTGGCTGCACTTCTCCCCCTTCCTTTGCCTGCCTTCTTTGTTTCCACTTCTCCTCTCTCAGGACAGTGTGCAGCCCTCTTACCTCATGGTTGGTGGGGGAGCTGGCAAGCAGGCAGCTCTGCCACTGAGGGCACAGCTCGGGGTGGGCAGCTTTGGCCTATCTCACAGGCAGACTGGAGGGTGGAAAGGGAGAAGGATTCTAGAAGCTCAGTTTGGGTCTAGTGGATTTTATACTAGTTCTACCCGATTGCCTTATATACATGTATGCTCTTAGAATTTCTGTCTATACTTCCAGTTGGCGTACAGTACTTGCAAGAAGGGGTAAGGGTCCATTCTGATCTCTGGAACTGGGTATGCTCATGGCCCAAACTGAAGCAATGGACCAAGATCAATTGTGTGATCTTCAGCAAGTGCTGGGTCCTGCACTTCAGTCACAACAAGCCCAGGCAGCATGACAGGCTTGGGGCAGAGTGTCTGGAAAGCTGCCCAAAAGAGAAAGACCTAGGAGTGTTGACTAGCAGCCAGCTGAACATGAGCCAGAAGTGTGTCCAGCTGATCAAGAAAGCCAACAGGATCCTGGCCTATATCAGGGCTAGTGTGGCCAGGAGGAGTAGGCAATCACAGAATCATACAATGGTTTGGGTCGGAATGGACCTCGGTCATCTAGTCCAATCCCCTCTACAGTCAGCAGAGGCATCCTCAACTAGGTCAGGTTGCTCAGAGTCCTGTTGAGCCTCACCTTGAATATCTCCAGTGATAAGGCCCCAACCACGTCCCTGGGCAACCTGTTCCAGTGTTCCACCACCCTCATAGTAAAAAGCCTGTTCCTAACATCCATTCTAAATCTGTTCTTCTTCAGTTTGAAGCCATTGCCCCTCATCCTATTCACTACAGGGCTTGGTAAACAATCTCTCTCCATCTTTCATGTAGGCCCCCTTCAAGTGCTGGAAGGCTACTATTAGGTCTCCCTGGAACCTCCTCACCTCCAGGCTGAACAATGGTAGCTCTCTCTGTCTTCATAGCAGGTGACAACTCAGCCGTGGTGGTCTCCTGCTTTCCTTGCCTGATTTCTTACATGTGGGGATTGAAATCTCTTGTGCTCAACAGAAAGCATCCTTAAAAACCTGCCAGCTCTGTTCTACTCCCTTGTCCTGGAAGGCTGCTTCCCATGGGGTCCTACTTACTAACTCCTTGAAGAGCTGGAAGTTTGCTTTCCTAAAATTTAGAGTCCTAACTGTGCTTCTCATGGCCTTCATACGCCTTAGGACAGTGAACTGCACTAGTGCATGATCACTGCAGCCCAGACTGCCTTTGACATCTCTAAGGACTGCCCTTACATTTGTGTTCAATAGGTCCAATAACACATCCCCTCAAGTAGGGCTGTTAATTTCTTGTCTTAAGAAGTTGTCAACTAAGGCACTCTAGGAGCCTCCTGGATTGCCTACAGCTAGTCATGCTAGTTTTCCAACAGATGTTAGTGTGGTTAAAGTCCTTCAGAAGGATAAGACCTTGTGATCATGATGTCACCTCAAGCTGAAGCAAGAAGGCTTCATTGGAAGTGGTTGTGCCCCTGTGCTCAGCACTGGTGAGGCCACACCTTGAATACTGTGTTCAGTTCTTGGGCCCTTAGTACAAGAAGGGTATTGAGTTGCTCAATCATGTCCGGGGAAGGGAATCAAAGCTGGTGGAGGGTCTGGAGAGGGTTTCTCAAGAGTGGCTAAGGGAACTGGGATTGCTTAGGCTGGACAAGAGGAGGCTGAGGGGAAACATCACTGCACTCTGCAATTGTCTGAAAGGAGTGGGTCTCTTCTCCTAAGTAAGCAGTGAAAGGATGGGAGGAAATAGCTTCAAGATGTGCCAGGAGAGGTTTATATTAGATATTAGGAAAAAATTTCTTCACTGAAAGAGTGTCTGAGCACTAACCAGGCTGCGCAGGAGAGTGGTGGAATCACCATCCCTAGAAGTGTTCAAAACACATGTAGATACTTTGAGGTATGATTTAGTGGATGGTGTTGGGTTGACAGTTGAACTTGATCTCATTGATCTTTTCCAACCTTAATGACTCTATGATTCCATCTGGAGGTCAAACTCTTGGTACTCAGTAGAAAACATTCTTAAAGATCTTCCAGCTCTGTTTTGCTCCTTTGTCCCTGAGGACTACTTCCCAGAGAGTCCTATTGAAGAGCTGGAAATTTCCTTTCCTGGTTTTAGTTTTCACTTGACCCACATCCCTCAGTACTGTGCACTTTACTACTGAATGATCATTAGAGCACCTGATGCCTCCAATCTTGACATAACTGATAATGTCTGCTTGTAGTGGTGATCATCAGGTCCACTACCACATTCCCTCTGTCAGAGCTGTTTTTTTACCTGGCTTAAGAATTCAATGTTGATGAACTCCAAGAGTCTCCTGGATTGCCTGGAGCTCACCATGCTACTTTTCCAGCAGATATCAGGGGTGTTTAAGCTATTTGAATGGTTTATACTTAATATTTGACATTATTATTCTCAAAAGGAAACTACTTACATAAACACCTTTAAAAAAAAAAATACACCCGTGTCATAACAAATGGGCTACAGTTTTAATAGATTTAGATGAAAATGGAGAACTACAAATAGTAACTATTTGTAGTATAATACTATGTTGTATTATAAGTCATCTTATTCAATGAAGAAGAATTGTTTTTTCCCTTCTGATCTTTGTATCAAGATGTGAGGTTACAATGGGATACTACATGTCACATTTGCTTGAAACACAGATGTACATACTATGCTGAGAACATGCACTGAAGAAATTCTAACAAGGATAAATAAAACTAGATGCATTTATTTTTCAAGCATTCATGAAGCCTAATAATGAAGGAGTTATTTTCTGCAGGGGAAAAAATTCTCTTTAAACTAAGTAAACATACTAGGTGAGAAAGAAGAAAATCATTATGAGCAATGCAGGGATTTCATCTCTTGGAGCTAGAAGTAAATGCACTTCACATTTTTTATTTAGAGGGAGAACTATTACTGTTGGTCTCAGGTGGCACAGAAATCAGTTCACAGGTGAAATTTTTTAGAACAGTCATTCATCCATAATGAATCCTTATCCATACAATCTGATTTTCTTTGCTTCTTTAAGGCACTTTCTACCTCTCTGTTTTGCTCAGTTCCTAACTCGAATGCCTGAGATTTTTCCACTCTTCCTTCTGTGGAAATAGATTGGAACTGGAATAAGGAAATGTTCAATGCTGTTTTAAGTGCTTTACAACATGCACAATACCTTTACAATTATTCAAGATTTACCTAGGACAAACATAGGCTTCTGTTAAAATTCCCTAATTAAGTTCATCAGTAGTATTTTTAAGAGCTAAAAATACATTTTGTCATTCTTTGCATTCCTGTAAGAATATCATAACCTCAGTGAAACCTTAGTTTGCTTCTCCCCACTGCTATTACAGGTACCTGCAAGAATTGGAATCACTGCAGAGAGAAACACTTCAGAATCTGAAGAAAGAGATAAAGAGCTTTGGGCTGGGTTTTTTTTCAGAGTATGTCTTCAGAGTATATATATTCTTTCAAGAATGCATAATGCTTTCTACCATTCCCCAATTGTCTTAGAATTTACTACTGATTGAAATTCTTGCTTTGATGTCTTTATGAACAAAAGAAGACATGAGGTTTTTATCCATATTTGGAGATTACTAAATGCAGTTCATCAGATGGTTTCAGTTTTAACTGCGCAATTAGATATGTCTCTAATACAACCCACAGTTACTAATAGCTGTAATGTAGTGATGTTTCCTCTCCGCGTCCTGAAATTAAAAAGGATTACTGTCAATGTAACAACAGTGTTACCCACCCTCAGTAAATTCAGATGGCCAGTACAGTATCAGGAAAGCTGATGGCCTACCTGAGAAATGGCAACTGAGAAGAGAATATTCAACACTATTGTTCATCAAATGGATCAAATTTGTCTCTACCTCTTCCTTCTTGAATGTTTCTCTACAATTAAAGGATAAATCTATGAATTAATCATAAATATTTCAGCACCAAACTGGGCTTAAAATTGTGATATCTCTCAGCCATCTCCTCAATAATACATTGAAATCACTCTTCAGATGGAGACTTTTAATCAGGATGACTGTAAATAAACCAAATAAATATTTTTCAGCTTTGGTTCATATGCCCAAACTTCGCTTCTCTTACTTGTTGATTAAGTAAGTATGTTTTAACACTGATTTTTAGAATAGATGGCCAAGGCAAGCATTATTTTGTTGACCAATAATTGATGCAGACTGATAATCTTCACTACCCTCTCCAACATGTCCCTAGGAAATTGCCATTTTATTTTTTTCACTAAAAAAACAGTTTTTCGTGCATGAATGTATGAACTGTGAATGTTGTCAATAGTCACCTCTAAATGAAATGGGTATATATCAACTATAGATCAAGACAGATCAATAAATAAAAATATGTAGACTAATGAAAAACTAAGGAAGAACATAGAGAAAGTGCTATATTTTTTGCTCAGATGTACAGTCTTTCAGAAAAATTAGAGTATGGTGGTTCAAATTTAACAATTTCATCCGATCAAGGAACTTAATTCCTGTGAAGAAAAAATAAAATAATCATCTATTAAAATCCACTGCTTTTTTCCCTACAGAGCTTCAGTCCCTAGACCATTATGACTACAGCATTTCTAGCACACAGAAAACTGAACCAAAATAATTTCCTTAGCATTTTTGGTAGCAAGAAATTGCAACCACATTGTGTTCTTCTTTTCTTCCAGATTTTTTTTTTGCCAGTTTAGGCACTAATGCATGTAAGAAGAGTGACTTTGAATCACCTGGCTTTTTAAATTATTCCCAGAGAATTTTTCTCACTGAGAACTGAAGAAATTCATGGAAAGATACCTATTTCTGTCTGTGACTATGTTAGGTTTACTATGGCACTATGAAATTGGATTAGCTGAATTTAGTGTCCTCTATGACAAAACTAATACTTACAACTACACCATCAAAAACTTTATTTAAAGGGAGCACTAGGAAGAACGAATGCCTCACTGATGCTAAGTATTTCAACCAAGATATATTACTCAAGATATTTATAAAATTAATTTTAAAATAAAATGATATATC
Organism: Ramphastos sulfuratus; assembly: GCA_013399055.1. Lineage (NCBI taxonomy): Eukaryota > Metazoa > Chordata > Aves > Piciformes > Ramphastidae > Ramphastos > Ramphastos sulfuratus. The sequence goes on along the minus strand of WBNM01033990.1, from coordinate 18,696 downwards.
TAGAACAGATGGAAACAGAAGGAGAATACAGAGACTTTGGAAATATTAAAATATTTTCTTGGTATTTTTAGAAAATCCTGTTCTCCAAAACATTTTTCTCATCTCATGACTTCATTCGGTGAGCTTGAGTTCTTTTTAAACTTCTTTTTTATCTTTTTTATCTTAATAAGACTTCTGACACAATACATATAGACACCAAGAAACCTTTGCAAATTATTTTTTTCTCTAAAAATAAACAAAAAAATCTTTATAGTTTCATAAGGGTAAATCTTCACCAAATGTCCCTTCATGGCAAAACTTCCATAGGGGACCTTCTCTGCTATTGTCATTCTTTGCACTTGAAAGGAATTCTTTCCATCTGGCTCTGCTTCTTCAATTCCCAGTGACCAGCACCTTATGAGCAACAACAACCAAAAGAGATTTACTCAATTTTCCAAACATTTTTCCTTATATGCTAGCAGTTACCTCTCTTTCATTTTGCTCCATCATCAGTTCTTTCAGATACAACTACAGTTGTATGTTAGTAAGACAAGAGCTAGGAAACAAAAATGGAACATGAAATGGTTAGATTTTTTATAGATACTACTTGTTAATAATAAAGTTCATCTGCTTCTTTAGGAAGTGGTGGATACTTTAGCAGTGGACAAGGCATAGAAAAGCATCAAGCTGGATGAAGGTATTGAAATAGAAGCAAGTTTAGGGCCAGAGGACAATCAGGGAGGTCACAGTTTGGCGTCCAGTCCTGTTGCCAGTTTTTGTGGCTCTGTACTACAAGCCTTATAACACTAATTTTATGAAATTTCTCCTTGTAGAAGCATTCAACTACATTCCTGGCAGCTACTCCTACCTCATAAATTTCTTTCTCTTCATTGAAGAAAGGAAGGTGAAGATAAATTAAATAAATGAACAGTTGTTAATTTTTAACCATTAGGCTTTGAAAGGCTTTTATTTTTGAAGGCGGTTCACACCACCCTTGGAACACTTGAAAGCAGAATATCCTGCATTTAGCAGCAGTAGCAGAGACAGCTTCTGAAATCAGCTGTGTGACATTCTAAGAGTTTAACGTATCTGTGGCTCTTCAATCCTTTGCAGGGTCAAGCTTCTTAATGTGATGTTTTTCGTGCAAAAATGTTACACAGTCATTACCGATGATACCTGTTGAGAGCTCACGTGGGAAAAAGTCTACACAAACACCAATATTATTTTGTGATAAAGCAGACATTTTAAGAATACACGTATGAGACTGCATCAGGTAGTGGTGTTACACAGTTTAGCTTCATTAAAAAAATCCATCAAGCAACCATAAAATGAACCTGTGCATAATGGGAAGTATATTACTAAGCATGCTAAAGCATATGCACAATTGCCAACCAAAATCATCTCTAAACAGGCAAAACATTTCAGAAAGGGAGCCCTGCATGTCAAACCAGTTCTTACTTCTCTTGTGATGTATGAGACCCTTACAAAAACATGAAACTCTGAGGAGCAGATTTGCTAAGAAAATCCTTTTCCTTTTTGTAGTATGCATGGTAAACCATAGAATCATAGAATCATAGAATGGCAAGGTTGGAAGGGACCTCAAATATCATCTAGGTCCAACTCCCTGCCATAGGCATGGACACCTCCCACTAGTACAGGTTACTCAAGGCCTCGTCCGACCTGGCCTTGAACACCTCCAGGGAGGGAGCAGCCACAACCTCCTTGGGCAACCTGTTCCAGTGTCTCACCACCCTCACTGTAAAGAACTCCTAACATCCAGTTTAAATCTCCCCTCTGGCAGTTTAAACCCATTGCCCCTTGTCCTGTCATTACAAGATCTTGAGAAAATTTAATCAGGGACTGGCCCATTCCCCTTCACCACGTGGTGAAACCAGGACATGAACTCGGGCACCAGTGGCGTCCCGAAGCGTCCCTGTCCTGCCTCCGGCTTACGTGACAATCAATCAATCAGTCAGTCATGTGATTTAAAATAAAAAAAATCAGCCTTAGAA
>WBNM01033990.1:0-16633 GCA_013399055.1 Ramphastos sulfuratus | reverse complement strand
TGGTTTGGGTTTGTTTGTTTGTTTGTTTTGCCTTGTTTTAGTTTGGTTTTTGCAAAGAAAAAGAAAATCAAAAGTGGAAACGTTACCTAGAATTCAACAACAAACTTTTAAGATATTCTTTCACAATAAAAACTATCAATAAATAGTCTTAATTTTTTAATATATCATGGTACATGAATAGTAAGGTCATGAATAAGACAGTATTTCTGAATTTTTATATGTTTCATGTAAAGTCACAATGTAATACTTCTCTTAAAATATGCTACTTTCACTGGTGTATTGCAAAACCAAGCCAAAATAACTGCTAATCAGAGCAATTAGAAGAGAAGGCTCTGGGGAGAATGCATCCAGATGGATCTTGAAAGTCTCCAGAGAAGGAGACTCCACAACCCCACTGGGCAGCCTGTTCCATGCTGCATCACCCTTACTGTAAAGAAGTTCTTCCTCATGTTGAGGTGGAACTCCCTGTGCTGTAGCTTACATCCTCGTTCTATCACAGGGTGCATGTGAGAAGAGGATTAGTGGTATTAATCTGAAAGATTTAGATATAAGGAAGACATTTTTTACAACAAGGATAGTGAAACTCTCAAACAGATTGCCCAGAGAGGTGGTAGAAGCCCCATCCCTGGAAACTTTCAAGGTCAAATTGGTTGGGGCTCTAAGCAATTGATGGAGTTAAAGATGTCCCTGCTCACCAAAGGGCAGTTGGACTAAATGACCTTTAAAGATTCCTTCCAACCTAAAGCATTCTATGATTCTATTAAATTACAGTATATCTACACAATATAGTGACACAAGCTGTTTATACTGATGGGTTTTCCACTCTTTTAATAAGAGATATTTTAACAAGCAGTTAAAATACTCAAGAAAGAATTCAATCACAAAATGTCCAGCCTGTTCTGCCTACAGTGTATCTGTTACTTCATCTGTTCTCTTTAGGACTCTAAAAGAATACTGAGGTAGCAAAATTCAAGTCATATTTGAAATATCGTCTCATCCTGTCTGTCTGTTTAGAAAAAAAAATCATAAATGATGCATCTTCAGCCCATGTTTTATGTGATATTGCTTAGAGTAGCAGCAAATCCCCAAGATCATTTTTAATTACAAACCTTTCTGATCTTGTAATGGTTTAGTGCGAGGGCTAATCTCCCTGCTTCCCCAACACACAAAACTCAGGATTGAGATAAAGAGATAAGATTTTAATATAAGATATAATCAAAATGCATAATTACCTTAACTAATAATCTAAATAATCCAATAATACAATGCATGATTACATTAGCTTAGCCTATTTGCAGAAGAAGCTCAATGAAATACAGGAAAAAAACAGCATAAAACAGAAAACCCAAACCAGCAGCTACCCAACTCCCACCCATTCCATCACCACGCCTGAAGAAAAGAGCCAAAACCGAAGAATATGGAACACAGAAGCAAAAACTAGAACAGGAAGCCTCCCATATTGCAATCTGAACTTCAAGCCCCATAATACTTTGTTCAGTTAGCACTTTTATTTTTTGAAGCTGGCATGGCTGCAGCATGGTACGAGTAACAGCAGTGGGTTTAACTCAATCCATACAGTAAAGCCACTTATTTTTTAATTCCTTCCCTCCCCCCGTCTCCCCATACACGACTCTAGAACAAACAGTGACTGTGTTTAGGTTTACTTTCCAGGCAATAATATTCTTACAAATTTTTTTTAAGATCTTCTCGATTTGAGGCAAGACTTTTAAGCACAGCAAAGACAGTGTCCAAAGCTACAGTATAAGCTTTATCTCATGAAACCATAGTGAGAGAAAAAGATCATTTTGCCTATTTCTTGTAAGGGCTGTTTAAAAAAACTTGACAGGCAGCTAAAATAACCACTAAGTGTGAAAACACTGCAACCTTGTTCCTTCCATAGAAGCTACAGGAGCATTCACCACCAGGAAGAACATACCAGAGAGGCTATCAGAAACTGGGAGTAGTGTGTATTACAATTTGATATATGATATATTGCAAGTATTAGTATCTGCTATACAACTTTAGGAACAGATAGGTCTCTGTGTATACCTTGTTGCAAGACACTGGAAGTAAAAAACAGAAGGAGTAAGTCACCAAGAATACATCCTTATCGCTGTTTTGCACACTCAATGGCATTTTAGCATATCTGCCTTACACCAAAAAGCTTTCCTCAGAATCTGCCAGTGCAAATTTCCTCCCTTTCTTCATTCATTCCTATCCTACACAGTCATTTCAAGCTAACAATTTCTGTTGTGAAAGTAAAGGTGTGCACTTAAAAATGCAAGGACTTGAGAGCCAGCACTCTTTGAGGAAGAGAATGAAGTTAGACTTCCAGTTCACATTCTGTGCTGCATCCCTTAAGAGAGGAGTAGCAAGGCTAGACGCTCATTTTCTTAGCAAATACTTTTTGTGGTTTTGCAAATACATTGAAGGTTATTTGTAACTGTCTTGACTGTTGGGCAGTATCTATTTCCATGCCACTTTGTAGGCTCTTTAATGCTTTAAAAGTAGGAGTGGAAGCCTGGAGAATGTAGTGAAAGAGCAGGATGGAGAAAACAGCTTCTAATAGAGAAAATTTTATTAGCAAGCAGGTGTGCATGAATCCATCTTCAGGGCAAAATTAAGTTTCACAGAGAAGCATGATTCCTGATGGAGGAAAATAAATCTAGTGGAAAATCCGTCATATATAGCTAAGCCTACTTTGAACAGCATATACTGAAGTCTTAGGAAGAGTAACAGCTGAATCAGATCCTAAGTAAAAATATTGGCACTTCCTTATGCTTTATATACTTCATGTGTGTTAGCTGCTTTTCTGAGGCAAGATATAGTTGGGAATGAAGGATATGATACGCAGTTCAATTAAAATAACTCTGGCCATGTAACGTAGACAGATCTCAGTTATGGCTGTTACTATACTCTGTGAAATGTAATTGCTTTCTACCAGCATTTAGTATAGCTGTATTGTAACATAGCATCTGTCAACAACAATTTACAGGAAATATTTTGAATTACACATAAAATTTCTATCTTTCATTAGAAATCATGGACTTCTAAGTCATTTTTACTTTTCACTATTATTTAGGATTTCAGTAAACTTCCACTCATCTTTTACAACTGTCTTTTCACGCAAAATACTAGAAAACTGAAGAGTGAGAAAAATGTGAGTGACTGAGCATCAGTTTTCATAAATATGCTAACTTTAAATGTGCAATAAGGTACAGTAAACTAAGGATAGCATATTGAGATAAGAAGATGGAAGAGAACATATTGAACACATGAAGTGTGTTCATAGATCAGGTTGGCCTGTATCTAACAGTGTCTTAAAAATCATTAACACAATGATTGCACACTTTATACTGTGTAACGTAAACACCTCACAAGCTCTGTCTCATTAGTGCAATAATTTAGGCTGAAAATCTGGGTTTACTGCAAGTTACTGTGTATTGTTCCATATGTGGGACATTTATAAAGACGTAGGTACTTATTACCTGCCTTCAGAAAGAAATTACCAGTACTGCTCCCTAGCAGAACTGTCAGCACTAAGTTCTGCTGCTACTCCCCGTCTTCAGTTTGCCAGACTCTCATGGTCCTAAACAAAATGGAGCAAGTTAACAATATAATAGACAGTCTATTGAGTACAGTATCCGCTACTGTACTCAACCTATCCTAAAATAGTATCTTTCAGGAGATTTTAGAGACTGGTGGCATATCAAGAAGTATGCAGGTGAGGTCATGAGTATACAAAATGTGCCTAAAGGCCTGATCGTTTTTCCATCATAATATATCACTGTTCTTAAAATTAGTAGTTACCATCTGCAAGAAATGTTGCTTTGAAAACTGCAGAGAGACTTCTGGGAATGCGTACTTTGTCCTGAACTGGTATTTTGCTAGAAGACACATTTGCGGGACTGCTTCTTAACTCTGCTGCCCTGTGTTTGTGTTGTGTTTCCTAGCATGGCGAAGCATTTTTCAGAAGATGAATGATGAGAGCTATCAAACTTTTAAGTAGATAAGAAGGTCAATAACATGGCCAAAACAAAGTGCAGTCATGATTCACAACAAAATTATTCACATTATATGAATGATGTGAATCTATGAGAATCTATGGTTCTACAATTCTATATATGAAGTATTTAAAAAAAATATTTTCAAAGAATATCAGAGAAAGGGCATAACATTTTACCAGGACTCTAAAAGCCTGTTGAGAGTTGTCACAGTGAAAAAAAAACAAATATTCTTATCACAAATCAGAACACAGATTCGGGAAAGCTACCAAGTTCCCTTTTCTTGTAAACAAATTATAACCAATATGGTTCATTTGAGAGCAGAAAGCTTATGTCCAATTAGGAAATTCAACTGTGATGTGGAATGAGTAGGAGCCTCGGTTTTGGATCATGGAAAGCAGTGAATCAGCTTTGGCTCTCTACAACTTGCTTGTTTTTCTCCAGTTCACTGAACCTAGTCTAGTTGGCTACACTAAAAAATCTGTAAAATAAAGAGTTTCAGGGAAACATTGATTTCAGCAACAAGCTGCAGGTCTGTTTAAGCTGGCTGTTCAAAATTCTCAGTTCATATACTTCAGATGCCAGTGAGTCTTTGGTTTGTCTCCTGTAGTTACACTTCCTACCTTAAAAAATTTTTTTTCTGCTAGTTTTTGCTGAAAAATCTTGAAGTCAAATAACAAGTAGGAAATGAGTACTACAGAAGATAAAGAAGTAACTATATCCTGACAGGTGCAACTGTAAAGATAAACAGAAAGCAAATGGAATTGTATTCTTTAAAATCTTAACTAAGGTGTACAAAGATCCTTAATATTGGATACATACATGGACAGAGGGAAATAACATTGTAAACATAACACTAAAGGAGGATCTAAAGAGAACTACCACAAATATGAGAATATTATTAACAAATACACATTTCTCTAACTTATGTAGAAGATTAATCTGAAAGGGCTTGAAAACTTTACAGGTACTGGGAAAAAAAAAGAGCAAGATGGGCTTTAAAGCTCTTTGCTACTGTTTTTCTAATAACTCTTACTAAAATGTAGAAATTTTGCACACAAGCATGATGACATTGGCTAAAATCTCTAAGGGATTATAGCAAAGTGCTTCTATTAAGAACAATTTAGATTAAAACTATAGGAAGAAGGAATGACACTGATATGTCAGAAATATATAACTAAAAATATTTAAACTATTCTCATTACCAAGGTTGCACCACATAAATAAATAATGACTGCAAGCCATTTTGCACTATTTGAGAATTCACCTCTGCGAAATATTTTAACAATGGATGATTGTTGGACAAGGCCTTGAGTGACCTGTACTAGTGAGAGGTGTCCCTGCCTATGGCAGGGGGTTGGAACTAGATGATCTTTGAGGTCCCTTCCAACCTTACCATTCTATGATTCTATGATTCTATGATTAGAGAATACCCAGGCTGAAAAAAAAAAGGAATGCCCACACAGTACTTCAGACATTATTCCATGTAATCCAATATCTTCTTTCTGTTAACAGCACACACAGCAGCAGTGGAAGTAAGAAGAGCACAAAAGTATACTGTTTATCTTCCTGATGCTGTCCTAGACACCATTTTCATTGGAGAGATAACAAAGTAACGAAGAAGCAACTTACATAAAAATGAAGTTTATAAAGGAAGTAAGAACAGAAGATTAACAATAATAACATCTAGGGATCATATCTCAGCTAAGCACCTTGGCTCTTTCTGCAGTCAACGAGGAAAGAGAGGAGTGCTTTCCAGCACGGGGTAAAAAGCAGGATTTTGCCACACATACATCAGATATTTTCCAACTAGATAACAGTAGGCAAGTGCAATTCCAAGCACCAATATAGGCTGGGCAGTGACTGGTTTGAGAGCAGCCCTGAGGAGAGGGACTTGGAGGTACTGGTGGACAAGAAGCTCAATATGAGCTGCCAATATGAGTGTGCTCTTGCAGTCCAGAAAGCCAACCAGATCATGGGTTGCATCAAGAGAAGTGTGGTCAGCAGGTCGAGGGAAGTGATTCTCCCTCTCTACTCTGCACTGATGAGACCCCACCTGAAGTACTGAATCCAGTTCTGGAGCCTCTATTGCAAGAGGGATATGGATGTGCTGGAGCGTGTCCAGAGAAGGGATGTGAGGGTGATAAGGGGACTGGAGCACCTCTCCTGTGAGGAGAGATTGAGGGAGTTGGGGCTGTTGGAGAGGAGAAGGCTCTGAGGTGACCTTATTGTGACCTTTCAGTATCTTAAGAGGGCCTACAAGAAAGCTGGGGATGGAGTTTTTAGGATGTCAGGTAGTGATAGGACTAGAAGGATTGGAACAAAGCTAGAAATGGGTAGATTCAGACTGGATGTTAGGAAGAGGTTCTTCACTATGAGGTTGGTGAGACCCTGGACTGGGTTGCCCAGGGAGGTGGTCAAAGCACCATCCCTGGAGGTGTTTAAGGTCAGGCTGGATGAGGCTCTAGACAGCCTGATTGAGTGTGAGGTGTCCCTGACTATGTCAGGGGGATGGAACTAGATGATCCTTGTGGTCCCTTCCAACCCTGACTGATTCTATGATTCTAAGTCATGTAAATTCCTGCCCTGTATACTACTGAGGATGTCTATATACTTCTAAAATTCTACTGCTCACTGTATGTACCTATCACACTGTAATACAATGTTTGTGGAGGACGGTTCTTTTAAGTGTAAAGATTATTAAAAACAAAAACAACCTGAGACCCAAAGCTTTGAGAAACTGTGTTAAGGTACATTATATCTTTACAAGAAAATGCTTAAAAATGCACTGGGCCTTCTTACCCAACAGTGTAATTCACATGGATTATAGTTTACAGAGGAATTACAAATTATATTTTAGAAAAAGAGATGCCATATGTTACAATATTACATTATTAGTAATGACACAGCTTTTACAAATAACACAGTATTACTTAAGTACTACTACCTTTCAGTTTAGCACAAGCAAAGCAGAAAGGCTGCAATAGTCTGTTTTGATTAATCACAAAAGCATCAGGCAAATCTGTCCTAAAAATAATATACATTTCTAGTTCATATCATCTTTAGCCTGAACCTTTGAAGTGTAAAAATATGAGGAATTTTTCAATGGCTTTCTTATCTGTTCCTGTGGCCTTATTGAGTGTAGACTTGATTAGCTTCCACGTGTTTGTGTTCTATGGAGCATTTATTATTATTTAAAGGATCAAAATTCAAAGAGAAAAAAGGACTACATGAAACAAACCAACTTTTATATACAAATCTCTGCCTTATACTTTGTAAGGAAAGTATGTAATTTATCAGTAATTTAGACTGCTTATGAGCACTTGCTTTATTTTTGTATACATCTTCTGCTAACGTTTCTCCCAAAAGACTTCTAAGTTAACCCTGATTCTGCATTTCTGAAGCTGGCTGTGATAAGAACCTGTGGAAAATGAGACTATCTAAAGGCAGCAGCAAGCAGATGCTTAATGTAGGGGCAGATAGCAAATCACAATGTTCAAGGCAAATGTGCCAGACATTTAACAAAGGTAAAATAATTTCATACAAAGAGGGTTGTGAAGAGGATTTTTTTCTGTTTTACATCCTTCCATGAAATTACTCCCAAAACATAACAGAAGCATACTGCTATACTAACACACATTTTTTATTTTAATTTCTTCTGGTAACTTTTCCCTAATGATGTTGGTTGTTTTTTCTGATTCTCAAACCTCATCCACCAGGATTGCCTCCTACAGACAGTTTTCTAGAGCAGCAGTCCCAGGTGGTGGTTGCTTTTGGCACAAGTCCACCTGTACATATAATCTTTCAGTGTTGTCTCTGATCTCTTCCTGCACCAGAGAGATGTCAGAGATGGCAGGCCTTTAACCATACTCTGTTCTCTCTATATTCTGTGCATAGCCTGCTGGTTGCCAAATAGTTAAAGTGATATAACACATTCAAGTTTTTGCATCCTTTTCCAAACCGGCTTGGCTTGACCAAAGGCCATGGTTGACCCAGTCTGTGTGTTTTCACGTCCTGGTACTGCGGTGTGCAACTGAGTTCTTGTTCAGATTTTGTCCTGTAGCACTCTATACATAGTTTCAAGCAGAGTCAACCAGCCCATGCTTTGCAACATGTCAAAACATCTGCTTGATGAAATACTGTCAGGTTGTGTGGTTGCTTGTTTTTTTTCACAAGGGCCTCTCTCACAGTATTTTGTCCCAGAGTCTGAATCAGAGTTACTCTTTCATCAGATATTCAGCTTAGCCTTCAGAAATTTTCAACTGTCTCTTAGATATAAGTACTTTGATCCATTCTGTCTCCATTTTTAACCTCATTTACATTCAAAACCTTATTGTTAAGATTTTTATATAAATATGCTTTACTAGACATAAATTCTTGAAGTACTTATAATGCTGCAAAGTATTTATAATGCTGCTTCACTTAGCCTTCTCAGTTTGAATTAAAAACCATCAATGACATCAGAAACAGCTGCTCACTACTGCTACTAGTGCCATTTTCCTGCAGAGCAAATGATTTTAGCATCCAGTGCCATGACATTTTGTCAAGACTTCAAAATTAGATGAAGTTTTTGCCTCATTTTTTTACCCATTTTTCACTCAGATCACTTTTCTATATAATTTTCAACTTGGCAGCATGTATTATTACTTGAAAATCGGCCAGGTGGATCTCTGAATCTTAACAGGTGGACCATCAAGAAAGAAAAAGAAATGGTACTATGCTAAATAGGTGCTGAAGTAGCCTCAGCACCTCCACAATCATGTCATCTAAATACCATGTACGTTTACCAAGATGTGTGGCTTCCATACAGAACTCTTATCTGCACTTCCCTACTCTATCCTTTCACTTCTTACTCTGGCTTTCTCTGGCAGAGTAGTGGAAAGGATAATTCCTAGTTTCTTCTTGAAAGTGTTGCTGGAAAACAGGAACACAACTAATAAGTAGCACTCACATCATTAAGCTCTTCTGCATCTGATATGATTTAAAGTGTTTCCTATCTTTTAAAAATCATTATGCATACTGTTCCTACGACAACCGACCCAGATTACTAATGAGCTTCCCTTGGTATTACTACTACTACACGACTGAATAATAATTTCCTGTGGGCAGATTTCTGTGTTTGTGCTCTAATTCAAAGCTTGACCCATGTGTCCTGGATTACATGCAGTGTACTAGGAGCCCTGAGTTTATGGGGCTTTTTACCCACTGAAACATTTTTCCATCATTGGCTTGGAAATTAATTGGCAGTTCAGAGATGCTGCAGCAGCATGGAAAGCAGACAGATGACAGTTATGAGTAGATGTCGTTCAGGTTTGACAGGAAAATGAATTCTAGTCATGTGATCAAACATTTATGGATCTTAAGGGAGAATCAGTATCTCCACAAGTGAGTCCCCGTGTGCCTGTGTGATTCCTGCTTTTAAGCTGTATCATATCAATGCTTTATTTTGGTCTTGCATTTCACATAAGAATGTAAAGTAACTTTGAAGAGTTTGAGCTCAAATGTGTTAATACAAATCCACATGCTGTTCTACATGTGTCGTGGTAGGCCTAAAAAGGCCAAGGTGGGCTTGTACATGTCCTGGCTTGCCCAGGCATGCTCCCCTGCTCCCCCCCCTTCTGTGCTGGGGGTGGCGGCCACAGGAAAAGGGACAAAAGCCCCCATTCAGTGGCTAAGCAGGATAACTAACTGCAAGCGGTATAAGTGACCGCACAAACCTTCTCGTCCAGTAAAACTGTTTGCTTATGCTGGTTAAAGTGTTCCAGTTTTGCCTGTTCCCTGTACGTATAAACTTCCAAACCATGCATTTTGAACCTTGTATATAAGTTTTCTGGCGAGATTTAATGTTAATAAACAGTTTTCATAGTTATTAACAATCTCTGCCGGGACATCAAAATTAATATAGATTATTAATTTTGAATTTTTTCTTCACAACATTAAGTCCTCTACTCTCTTGATAAAATTATTTATTTTCCCTTTATTCAGTCATAACTGATTAAAACTTCAATAGGTACACTTGCTTGAGAAAGACTTCTATTTCTGGGCTGTTGTTTGGGGGCTTTTTTTGGTGAAAAGGACACTAAACATAAACAAGATGTTTGGGTTTTTTTTTTTAGAAATAAATTAAACAGGAGAAATGTAATGAGGTTTAAAGATGCGAAAACTCACTTGTTACCAAGGGGGCCCTCTTGGACCATGAAATACATGAAAATATGGGTGGTCTCACAAGAAAGCTAATAGAAACGTGGTTACTCTAGATGGTCTGATGCTGTAGTTTTTCTCCTGCTTCTGCAGTCTGCTGAGCTTTTTTCCTGTGGGAGATTTAGCAAACTTCATTGATCTCTTATAATTTCTTTCAAGTGTTTTCTGCAATACCACCATTGAGATGGGCGATATCAAACTTAAATTCTGTGCAGATCTCAAAATACTCTGGATATTTTCCACATGCTTTCTTGTTAGCTTCTTGGTTTTGTTTTGGTTTGGGTTTTTTTAATAATTGCTTTTGCATATAATACATATATGCCTTTTTCACTTCATGCTGAAGGTAGGTGAGTTTAGCTGTTGGCTGCACAGTTAGCAACGGATTGACAGCTAACAATTTTGCAGCAATCTATATTAATTACTTAATTCTGAATTACTTCAGAGATTAGATTAAGTTAATTTATGCCTGGTATACAAATCAATGAAAATTTGGACACGATATTTTTACAATTAATTCACTCATACACATATAAATTGTCTTCACCAGTGCTGTTATTTAAAACTGATTTATGTTTTTCTCAAAGCTTGGATTGCAGTACTCTCAAGTCCCTCTAGAAATATTTTGGATGTGTGTTAATTCCACAGTGCAACTTGGATCTAATATTTCAGGATATTCAACAATCTATGCAGTTTCCCCATGATCAGTGCTATCATGGTAACAGTGCTTTGTGGGCACAGTTATAGGATGAAAAGGTAGTGGGAAAGTATCATTGTTTCAAATATATGTTCCTTTAAGGACTCTTACATTGAACTTTTTTTCTGTAAATAAAAAAAAAAAGATGAACTTTAATAAAAACTTAGGCAGTATATTTTAAAAAATCCGGGAACTTTATCTTTTATATGGCCCCTCACAATCAATTTTTCCCAAGTCTTCGCTACCTTACAAATTGTTTGAGGCCTTTCTTACATTACCACACCAGTTCTACAGAACTAATAGGAGTGAGAATGACTATGGTCAGAAGACAGATAGACTGTCAAGATCTTTTATTAGAAACTTATGTCAAATTACAAACAGAAAGTTTGAAAGATCTGCCAGATTGAAATGCAGCTCCAGTGAGAACTCAGAAAGAGAAACTCCTGAAAACTGTCATTTTTGCCAATTCTTAAGAAAGCAATATGAATCATACAACCCATCAATGTCACTGAAAACTAGGAGTTTCCAAATAAAAGCTGAACACAAACTCTGCACCTGTTACTTGCTGATAAATTACAAACACGTCATCTTGAAGTGCTATTCAAATTTCATTGTGATTGAGTGCAAAATTAAATCAATTTATGTAATACTAACAAAGAGTATTTGAAGTTTTTTCTCACCTTTGCTTTGTTCTATACTCTGTAAATTTGAAATAATTCTTGCTACCATATAAACCAAAAAGGTTTTGTTAATTGCCTCTGGCTGCTGGCAATACTTTCCCTCTATAGAAGTCTATTCAGTGCAGGCTAAACTCTGCTGTGGTTCAGCTGCCAGGGAACCTCTCTGTCTTGGACCATATTGGACAATTTTGTCCTTTACGTCACTAGTCTGGGTTAAGCAAGGCTCACTGGTTCCCTATCACTTCCATGACATTTGTATGCCCTATTTCAAAAGCATGATGCCAGCTTCATTGTGCTTGAGATATACTTGTGAACACTTATCCATATTTTAAACTTTTCAACAACTTTCATGCAAATATAAATTAACATTATCACAAAGAAATCTGATTTCAGCAGTAGCTTTTTAGTACAAGAGTCCATCTCTTCAGACCTCTGTAGGTATGTGGTAGTTCCCATTCTTCATTCTTCATTCACATCACCTTAATCTGAAAATCCATGTGTTTGCTAAAGATTTTTCATATCATTAAACTCTGAACAGCATCCTAATAATGCTTCCATCGTAGTGTGCTGTTTAAGAAATCCAGGCAACAAAACCTTTAAAAATCAACTTTTTTACAACACCTCTTTGAATAATAAATTAGATGAAGAAGAGTTTATTTGTCCTATATAGTCTAAGCCAACTCAAAACGGTTTTTACCCAAGGTGCTCAAAGTGCTTAGGATTTTGTTCTTCGGACTTATAGTATGTCTCACTCAGAAATGAGTAGTTACTTTTTTTTATACCTATCTTCAAAACTTGCCTTAGCTGGGTCCTTATGAAACTGAAAATAATTCCTTCTGGATGACAGGATGCCATTAACACCAATTATTTTGAAAATACTTGAATCTGCCTGATGCTAGGGTAGGTTCAGATCTGATGCATTTTCCTGGAAAACGGGTAATAATATGCATTTAACATGCCCACTTAACCAGTATGCATCAGCTATATCAGAGGCTTTGTTGTGATAAATTAAAAATTATTTAAATATCATTTACAGTTATTGAAAGCTTTTGGCTACTTCCCTTCTGAAAGCTTTTCACAGTGGTGCCCTGGTTCGCTGTGAAACTAGTGACGTGCTCAGTCTGAGCTGTTAAAAAGAAACATCTTTCACACATCCCTAACACTCGGGGGTTTGTTTTTGACACTTGAAAAAGACATTTGCTACTTATACACAGTAGTCTTTTCTACTTCAGCCTGAGAAAAACATTACCTTCTGTTTATGTAAATGTGGCAAAAATAAGTACTTGAACAGGAGGCTTGAGGAAACAGTGTTAATTAAAGCAGTATGTTAAAAAATTAGTGGCAAAATATCAACACCTACTAAAACAGAGAAGAAGAGTTTGTCAGCACTATTTCCCTTTTTGTTTCTGGAGTTCGTTGACACCCCACTTCTCAGTTGCAACCTCACATCCAGGCTTTACGGCCTGTAGCTGTGTGTTCAGTGTATTTGAAAGTAAGGCTGAAAAGGAGCTTTCTTGTGCTCTGTTTGCTCTGAAATTCAGGGTTGCTGATGCTGCTCTTCTTGCTTCTTTTGAACAAGTGTAGTCTAAGGACACACTTCTAGGAATACATTAAGTAAATAGTTCTTGCATGAGTTTAGTACTTGAGCTTAAGAGCTGTTTTGACTTTAAATTCTTGGAGAAGACCTCTCAAAATCCTAACCAGTGCATGCCCAAGTGATTTTTCCTGTTTGAGGTTTTTAGTTTAAGATGAAATAACGTCAGAGTAAAAGCATTTTGAATTGTTATTCAGAAAATATTACATAGTGATAAAAAAAATTAAGTCCTTAGGGTAAACAGACAGGCATTGGGGTTTTTTTTGGTAAAACAAAACATAATCATATGGATTTTTTTTTTAAAGCAGAAAGCATTATCTGATTGTTACCTCCTCCATGAGTGAGTTAGAGTGAGCAATAGACATTGGTGAAGCCTGAAATAAAATTTCATGGTAAAGCAGTAACAATAGTAGGACAGGCATATATGCAAAAAACCCAAACCACCAAACCCCCAAACATTCTCATGCCTAAGCATATCCTTGATTTTTCTTACTTCTCAAATTACTAACTAGAGGTTTCTTGGTAGTGAGAACTGCTTACAAAAAACCGATGCACTTTATTTTTCTATTATTTGAAAAAAGTACTTTAGGAAAAGGGGCATGCTAAACAATTTTTTTTTTTTGCTAACACATTATCTCCACTTTTTAAAAATTGACACCTTTTATGTGGAAGGATACAATGGAAGGTGGACAGACCACAGCATAAAATCAATTCAGAATCCTGTACGTATCCTTTAATCTCTTATTATTCATTATCACTCCATTTAAAAACCTAAGAGTCACGGGACAACAGATTTACTATTCAAAAAATTATAGCTCTATAATAGAGTTACTGCAATCTATCAAATTAAGTTGTTCAATGACACTGAGATGTATTTTAAGGAGCTGAAAATACCAGCAGTAATCATTCATCATAAGTGCTTTGTTCATTCAACATGAAAACTGAGGGACGTTTGTTAATGGATCCACTAAGTACATCCATTAATACTGTATTTCAGTTTCTATCTGAAGGTGTACTATAGGCTACCAGAAGCAACAGCAAGCATAACAAAACAAACAAACAAAAAGGTACTAAGAATGCAATGCAAAGAAAAGAAAAGCCCATTTGGATTGTATACCAGGACGAAATTAAAATGTTTTCATATTTTCTTATAAATTATTGAAAATATGTTTACTTCAATATTCCATAGACCAAGTGTTTGTCCCATGTTTATCTGGTTATTGTGATCGTCTTCTGCCTTTAATTCATGAGTGTTGAGTCTGGAGCATTTACTTTTTGTTTAATTGTTTAATACTCATCAAGGGAGTAAGAGGCTGATAGTAGCGTATTACTATACCCTGTTGACCAGAACAGCAATCTGCAATACTGAAAATGTGATTCAAGATCCCTCTGTAAATCAGGTAAACCAGAAATACCAGCTTGTTCCTCCTGCATCTGCAGTGAACACTTCAGCCATTAGCTGACAATTGACAGCTCTGGGGTTTCAGATCCTACTTTTTCTTTGACTAAAGCAACCATTTATGAAATGCAGTTTCTTGAACCAAGTGATGGGAAAACAAGAGTCTGTCTTGGTTTAAATTAACTGCAAATTGTCCATCTATCTAAAAGATATTTTATTTCAAAAAATCCTAACCTACTTTACTGCTGTAGAGATATCTATTAAAATAAAGATGATGATAAGCAAACAGTTCTAACATTTTAATTCCTGCTGGAATACGTATCTGATTAGACAAAAAGGATTACCGTAAGTCTCAGATTTTAAACTGCAATTTGAATGTGTAAACACAGCTGTCTTCCATGTCTCCCATGAGTTATGAAGGAAGTGACAATACTACTATATATTTTTTAAACATTAAAATAGGAAACCCCAAAAGCTTTCCCAGCAGGACAGTGAATGCAGGGGAGCTTTGCTATAATGCAGAGAATATTACTCAGAGATCATGAGGAAGAAGAGAGGTTGACAGGCTGGGGCATGAGGTGACAGAAAGCAGCCCTGCAGAAAAAATGAGAAGCTGAACATGAGCCAACAATGTGCTCTTGCAGCTCAGAATTGCATCCTAGACTGCATCAAAAAATGTGTTGCTAGCAGACCAAGAAATGTGATTCTGCCACTTCACTCTGCTCTGGTAAGACCTCAGCTAGAGTACTGATTGTGTCCAGCTCTGGTGCCCTTGTACAAGAAGGACACAGACTTGATGGAGTGGGTCTANGGTGGTGGAGTCACCGTCCCTGGAGGTGTTCAAGGCACGTTTGGATGTGGCACTTGGTGCCATGGTCTAGTCTCGAGGTCTGTGGTAATGGGTTGTACTTGATGATCTTTGAGGTCTCTTCCAACCTTGATGATACTGTGATAACAGAATACTAAAATACAGAGAGGTTCATTAGCAAAGAAAAGTTTTAGTGTATTAAACACTTGTCAAGACAGTACAAATTCTTGCTGCTTCCAACATCATCCATAACCCACTAAAATGGAGACCTCTTTTACTTGAATCTGTGTCAGACAGGTCTTTTACAAAACACCTCCCTTCTACTAGAGTAACTGGTAAAGCCGCACCATGAGCAACTGAATTTAGAAATTCAGCCCATTCTTACCATATCTATTATTTTAGCCTTAGGTAATGTTCATCACAGCAGTTTTGCCTCTTCCTTATGGAAAACATCACTGAACACACATGAGAAAACCAAACCTAAAGAGATACCACATTTTATACTAGTGACGAGTAGGCACCTGTCATAGTTACTGGCAGAGGAGTGTCACCTGGAGAAGTTCCTTGAATTAAAATTAAAATTTCAGGATACCTCTACAACCAACAATGTCAAGTCCAAAGTGAAAAGGCAATTTTATACTTTCAGTATCTTTATTCCCTGATATTTTCTTCATGTTAATAAGTTTTAATTTCTTTACCACTTTGATTTGGAAAATCTAACCAACTTGTAGGCTTTTCAGATCTTACTAGACTAGCAATAGGCAAACAATTTCAAGGACACTTTCCTGTTCTCCTGTTTCCACCACAGTGTCTCCTAACCTCTTATCTCCTCTATCATTACAGCTCACTCTGGACCCCTCACTGGACCCAAAACAATCAGGCATCTTCAGTCAAATTTTATGATCATAGGAATATAGGTAGCAGAATTTAAAGCAGGAAACAAGGAATACAACATTAGAGTTAGCATGGATGGGAAGAAACATGAGAAGCTTCACAGAATCACAGAATGTAAAGGGCTGGAAGGGACCTCTGCCAGAGCAAGATCACCTATACCACATCGCACAGGAATACGTCTAGGTGGGTTCTGAAGATCTCCAGAGAGGTAGACTCCATAACCCACTTGGGCAGCCTGTTCCAGTGTTCCATCATCCTCACAGTGAAAAAAAGTTATGATGTGTTTCCATGGAACTTCCTATGCCTCAGCTTCCTACCATTGCTCTTTGTCTTGTTATCGGGCATCACCAAGAAGAGCC
>WBNM01033989.1:8430-53854 GCA_013399055.1 Ramphastos sulfuratus | reverse complement strand
CTATCATTCTATGATTCTATTGCTCTTTAAAAATGATCTCTCCCATACCACACCTTAAACCCATCCATATTTGGACACACAGAATCATAAAATGTTTGAGGTTTGAAGGGACCTCTAGAGGTCATCTGTTCCAGTCCCCCTGCTGAAGTAGATCCACTTCAAGTCATTTGCCCAGGATCATTTCTAGACAGCATTCGAATATCTCCAAGATAGGAGACTTTGCTGTCTCTATGGGCACCCTGTACCAGTACTCAATCACCTTAACAGTAAAATAGTGTTCAGAGGGAATATGCCATGTTTCAGTTTGTGCTTATTGCCAAACCGCCCTGTCCTGTCACTGTGCGCAACTGAAAAGAGCCTGCCTCCATTCTCTTTGTAATCCTCCTGAACACAAAATACTACTCCTTGCCAATTAGACATCCTTGCTCTCAGTAGCTGTAACACCCACGTGCCTTAACATTTACTCTTGCACGTATTAATGCTTTTGATACCATACTAACCTAGGAACATTTAGAAATATATAATCCTCATAGAACGTATCCATTTGTACTAACTTAGGAACATTTAGGAGTATGTAGTCTTTGCAGAAGGTATCTATTGCATAAACTAATAATCATTAAACTGTATGAACAATAAGAAATTGTATGCATAGGTTTGAGAAAGAAGTTGACTGAGTCTGTGGCAATCTTCTCTCATCAACCGTAGCAGAAAGCCTAGAGAGCATGTGCAAGGAAGAAGGTCAGCTAAAGGCCATAAGGGTAGAGGGAGATGAAGACCTTGAGGATCCCTGCAGTACACAATGAGCATGCATGTAGGAGATTTACATATGTAATGAACTCCTAGAACTCATATGAATATGCAAATCACTTCTTAGTAAAAATAAGATTATGCCTGAGATGGAAACATATATTCTCTGAATTTTTACCAGCTTGGGGACACATAGGTGGAAGGATCCCCTAGGTGCCCAGCACCAAGGTAATAAAGAAATGCCTGTTCTCTATACCTCATTTGTCTTAGGGAGTTTCTTTGCTGTATTTGGTAATACTACCACCTTTTTAACTTGCTTCAGTGTCCAAGGCTGTGGAGGCCTATTCTGATGGCTAAAGGTCTGAAAGAGATATTTGTATAGTATTGGATTATCTAGTCTCCAACTAAAAACCAACATTTCAGTGTTTCATATGAATTTTTTTTTAAGTGTTTTTAATAAGTATTAAGAGGTGAACAGGTTTGTCTCACCTTCGCATCCTTAGCATTCATATTGCAGCCTGGAGCTGCAGTCTTCCTTTTGTACTATGTGATGGTTTGGGAGTTACTTGCCTTCGTTCACAATGAAATCAACCCAGACTAGACTCAGCTGGCTGAAAGTTAAGGAATGAAGCTATATTTACAGCTTAGCACAATTTACAAGCATATATATATACACAATATACAGTTATATACAAGTTAAAAGTAATATAGAAACACAAAATCCCTCCCAAAACAATCAGATTGCCAGGAGGTGTCGTGGTAGGCCTAAACAAGCCTCTTGGGCTTGTACATGTCCTGGCTTATGCAGACATGTTTTTCTGCTCTCTCTCCTTCTGTTTTGGGGAGAGCAACCGCAGGAAAAGGGACAAAGGACCTGGCGCCACTAAGTCTGGGGTCCGGGGTCTGTCCATCACCTGCGGTAAACAGGTTTGCCTTGTGCAGGGCCCGTGATCNAGCCTGTTACTATTGTTATCATTGTTATTATTATTATTAAATGGTGGTCGAGGTGGTGCGAGTTCCGATTAATTAATATTAAAAAATTATATTAATATTTTTATAATATTGTCTCTCAGTACCTAATTACCCCCTCCCTGACAGGAGGCTCCCAACCCAAACCTCCTCCCCACTTCCCCCTCTTTCCCTCCCTTCAGAAATAACCAGATCAATCCCTGTATATCTCACATGATAAATCTGGAGAGATCTGAGGTGAGATGTCAAAAAGACAACAAGGAGGTTAGAGGAAATAAAGGGTTAGGTCAGATTACAGTTAAGGCAGAAGCAACCACAGACTGCCAGAGAAAAAGGAGCAGAACCGAGAACTGAGAGGTGTGTGAGAAGTGACTTATCTATATTTTGACTAGTTGTGTTTCTCAGCAGAAGAATCAGTGGTTACTGGTTTTTTTTTCCTTTCTTCTCACAGCTAAGGATTTAATTTCTCTCAGTAAAATATTCCAATTAGCCTCAAACCAGCACATACTATAAATTCTGAAAGAAGAAATCAGCAATATGTGCTACTGGCATTCATACGGATTCATTTGTGACACCAGAGGTTTACGGATTGAAGATTCTATTCCATTTCAAAAAGCATTACCAGATTTAAAGCTACAAGACACCGCACGTGATAAAGACTAAATATGTACTCTTTAACAACATGAACCTTAGGTCATCCTCAAAACCCACCCTGAAATGCTGGAAAGAAATAATTGAGTTTTGTGTGCGTTCAATCAGCTCTTGACAGTTTCATTGCATTAATATGTAACATATGGACATATTTCCTATATTATAAAATCTATTTCATCCTGGTACAATAGAATTGCTTTTAGCAAGCTTGAACCCAAATACTGTACCCTTTCAGAGAATACAAGGAGTGAGAACATTCAGTTCTTCAGAAACACACTGACCTTCTGGAAGCCACTCATCTGGCAGCCTTGTGGAAGACATTGTTATCAAAGGGTCAGTGGTCTTGAACAGGCCACATATGCCCTGTTGGGCCTCACGCTTAGGCTTGAGAAGCTTGTATACCATTAAGCCTTAAAACACCTTCAGGAATACTAGGCTGTATGTGGATCAAGGGGAAAAATGTATTGATCATGACTGGGAGCTTGTTGCACATTTAGGAGGTAGTGACACACGTCACAGCTAAACTGAACAGGTGCAAGCCCGTGCTGCACAGTCTTGGACAGAGTGGTCTTCAAGTCCATGCTGTGCTGCTCATACTCATCTATCACAGGAGAAACAGCCAGCTCACCCTAACAGAGGATTCCTGCAGGCAGCTTCTGCTCATTGCCAACAATTATACCTTCTGTGTGGCCTTGCCTATATCTAACAATGCAGCAATAAGTTGTCACAAGCACCTGCGTTTTCTTGTAAGAAAGTTATATGATAACTCAAGTGACACAAATGAAGCACTGCTGTGGTTTAAGAGCTACCAGGTGGGTGGGTGGAAGGAAATCCAAACCACCTATGTGGGTGGGAAACCCAAACCCTGGGGGAGAAGTCCCCAGGTCATGTATATTCCGTCTTATTTCCTACCTCTATATAAGGAGGGGAGGAATTTCTGTTTCACTTGCTCTCTGCCCTTGGCTTTAAGAGCTGCTGACAATGTGGTCATGCCTATCTCCAAGGAATCCATTGCCATCTGCAAACTTGTTCTCTATATACCTGTATATATACCCTCCCCTAATATCTCTGTATATCTGTTTTCCCTAAATACCTTTCATTTTTTTGTTAAAATTACTCTCTTAACTTCTAATTTCTGTTCAAGTCCCTTTGTTTACCCTTTACCTTCCCCTGCCTACTTTTTTCCCTACAGAGAAAGAGGGTGGGGGGAGAGGGGAGTAATCTAAATTCTGTTCTGGGAGGTTTTGTCCTGGAACCTTAAATGGCAACGAGCACTCACCCCCATGGATAGGATCTGTACAATGTACCGTGGAAAAAAAAAAGTGTGCTCCATCTAATGCTGCACAGTCATGGGTGCCTGGCATCTGATGGCATTAAGATTTACTTGCTATATGCAGTTCTCTTGTTAATTTGTCTTATTAAAGCATTTAATTTTATTCAGCCATTTGTTTTCAGCCTTCCTCATTGAAATCCAGAAAGCACTCCCCACTGTTTCTCATCTCACCAGGGGCAGCTGCTCTCACTCAACCAGCAGGGCGCAGCTAGTCTCAGATTACAGTCTGCATTTCCCACCTGGTGCATTCTTCTGCTCTTGGCTGAATCACTCCAACAAGGGCCAGGTTTTACTCATAACTCCTAAGTCACGCTAGGACCTTTAAAGTTTAACTCCATCTGTATGGGTAGAAACTCCTTGACAGTGGGAAAGAAGTCTTTTGATAAGAGCCATCTGCATCAAACAGAAACCCTCCCATGCCAGTACCATGGAAGTGTCTGAACTTGGGAACTGTTTTAATTACCAAAAGCACAAGCAACTTGGGCACCTCCACCTTATTGCTTTGTTCCTATGCAACCTTTTTTAACACTAAAATATTCCATGTCAAGCAAAAAACAAAAAAACACAGCTGAAAGACTCCATATATAAAAAGGTATCATCAGAAACACCTTTTGAAGCATTGAAGTCATAGAACAAACAGGAGCTTAATTTGCCTGCATTTAGTAAAGCACTTATTTCAGGTCTTCTTCACAGTATTTGTCATTTAGGGGAAAAGAAAAAAGTGAAAAAAAGGTAAGAGGCTCTGATGAGAGCATCTATGCCTCTGCTTTGTCAAAGCAGGTCTTAAGCTCAAAGGACTCTGAGCTTACTTTCTTACTCTGACACTGATTTTTACTGTACTCATGGAGCAACCTTCTCTTTGGGTCAGGAAGGAAGGACTAAAGGATGGACAAAGGTCAAAGGCACATGTAAGAAATAAGAGGCTTTGCAGGAATAGGAGTTTAAGCACATTGTGGAAGAAAGGCTAGGAAGTATAAGGATAAGAAAACAAGGACCAAATGGATAATAAATGTAGTCTCATGGAAACAACACAAGTCCTCATTACATTATCTTGTGGTTTCCTGAGTCTGGTCCCTGAAGGTGAATATAGAATATTAATATATTTCTTCAGTATATTCCAGTATTTCCTTGGTCATCTAGCATGAGAAAGTAGCTGAGAATGCATTAACATCCCATCAGAAGCTGGATGCTCAAATGCCAACCAGGAAATAAGGAATGAGCAGTTGAAACTAAAGCCAGCTGGAGGTGCTTTGCAGTGAAGGCACATTGTGATTGTGTGTTGGTATTTAGCTACTTCAATACAGCATTACACTCGACCCTTAAAAGTCATTTAAACACCAGTGCTCATCAAATTCTGCAATAACCCTTCTGCAATTAATAAATTTCCATCTGTATTCCAGGTAAAGATGGGTCAATCCCGTTCTTTAAAGACACAACATCTTTAAACTTCGAAACAGAGAAAAGACATGTTAGAACCAGATGTACATCTTGCCTTTTCAAGTTGTGCCCAAGCCAGTCACTGGCAAGCTAATGGCATGCCGAGATGTAGTGAATCACAGAATTACAGAATATATCTGGTCAGAAAAGGCTTTGAAGATCATCCAGTCCAATCTTCAACCCAGTACTGAAGAGTCAACACTAAACCAGGTCCCTAAGAACAAGGTCCACACACCACTTAACCCCCCCGCCCCAGCAATTGTGACTCCATCACTGCCCTGGGCAGAAGATTCCAATGTTTGATAACACTTTCAATGAAGAAATATTTCCTAATATCCAGCCTCAACCTCTCCTGGTGTAGCCTGTAACCATGGAAAAGGGATTTGGGGTGCTGATGGATGAGAAGGTGGACATGAGCAGACAGTGTGCACTTTGCAGCCCAGAAGGCAAATCACATCCTGTGCTGTATCAAAAGATGCATTGCCAGCAGATCCAGAGAGGTGATTCTACCACTTCACTCTGCTCTGGTGAGACCTCACCTGAAGTACTGCATTCAGCTCAACCTCAATATTAGAAGGGCATGGACTTGATGGAGTGGGTCCAGAGGAGGGCCACAAAAATGATCAGGGTGTTCGAACACATCTGCTACAAAAACAGGCTCAGAGACCTGTGCTTGGTCAGCTGGGAGAAGAGAAGGCTCCAGGGAGACCTAATAGCAGCCTTCCAGTACCTCAAGGGAGCCTACAAGAAGGATGGAGAGAGATTGTTTACAAAGGCCTGCAGTGATAGGATGAGAGGCAATGGCTTCAAACTAGAGAAGAGCAGATTTAGATTGGATGTTAGGAACAGGTTCTTTGCCATGAGGGTAGTGGAACATTGGAACAGGTTGCCCAGGGAGGTGACTGGGGCCTCATTCCTGGAGATAATCAAAATTACGCTTGACAGGGCTCTTGGCAACCTGGCCCAGTTGAGGATGCCCCTGCTTACTGCAGAGGGGTTGGACTAAATGAACTTCAGTGTTCTCTTCCAACACAGACCATTCTATGATTCTATGATTTCCTCTAGTCCTGTTACTTGTCATCAAGAAGGAGAGGCTGACCCCATCCTTGCTCCAACCTCCCTTCAGGTAGTTGTGGGGAGCGGTGAGGTCTCCCCTCAGCCTTCTCTTCTCTAGACTGAACAACCCCAGCTCACTCAGATGCTTTTCACAAGTCATGTGTCCCAAGCCCTTCATGAGCCTCTTTGCCCTTCTCTGGGCACGCTCCAGCACCTCAATGTCCTTCCTGTACTGAGATGCCCAGAACTGAACACAATACTCCAAGTGTGGCCTCACCAGTTCTGAGTACATGGGGATGATCATCTCCCTGTTCTTGCTGGCCACAGTATTTCTAACACAAGCCAGGATGTCGTTGGCTTTCTTGCCCCCCTGGGCACCCTGCTGACTCATATTTAGGCAACATTCAACCAATACCCCCAGATCCCTCTCCAAGTAGCAGATTACAACCACACATCCCCAAGTCTGCAAGCTTACCATGGGGTTGTTGTGACCAAAGGGCAGGACCCTGCACTTGGCCTTGTTGAACTTCATACAATTAGCCTTGGCCCATTGATCTAACCTGTGCAGATCCCGTTGTAAGCATTCCATACTCTGTAGCAGACCAACACAGCCTCCCAGCTTGGTGTCACTGCAAACCTTCTGCAAACTTACTGAGGGTGCACTCAATATCCTCATCTAGACCACAGATAAAGGTATTAAAGAGGACATGCCTCAGTACTGAGCCCTGGGGGACACCACTAGTGACTGGGTGCCAGACAGATTTAACTCCATTTGCCATCACTCTTTGAGCCCAGCCATTCAGCCACTTTTTTATCCAGTGCAGAGTGCACCTTGTCCAAGCCCTGTGCCATGAGTTTCTGAAGGAGAATGCTGTGGGAGAGAGTGTCAAAGGCTTTACTAGGGTCCAGGTAGACAATGTCCACAGCCCTTTCCTCGTCCACTAGGCAGATCACCTTATTGTGGAAAGAGATCAGATTAGTCAGACAGGACCTGCCTTTCATAAACCCTT
Organism: Ramphastos sulfuratus; assembly: GCA_013399055.1. Lineage (NCBI taxonomy): Eukaryota > Metazoa > Chordata > Aves > Piciformes > Ramphastidae > Ramphastos > Ramphastos sulfuratus. The sequence goes on along the minus strand of WBNM01033989.1, from coordinate 46,651 downwards.
GCTGACTAGGCTTGATTGCCTGGTTGTCTTGTATGTGCTAGGTCATGGCACTCAGGATGTCCTGTTCCATAACCTTTCCTGGCATTGAGGTCAGACTGACAGAATTGTAGTTCCCTAGATCAACTTAGTGCAGAAGTACTGTATTTTTTTTTTTTTCTAAATCGAGGGCAGAATTACCATTGACCTCAGCCAGTACAGGAATTCTGTGACTCATACAGATTATATTATGTGTCAGTTTATACCTGCAGCTGCAGCATGCTGATCATGACTCGTCTGTCTACCTGATTCAAGAAACAGTGCAGCCACACAAACAATTAGTGGTCCACAGGTATGCAGAAAAACTCAAAACAGGAGTTTTGGGGTTTTTTTCCTCTCAGCATACTTTGTTTGCTGCTTGATACAGTTAAAGTAGTGAGATAACTTGTCTCAACATTTGAATTTTGGGGGTTGGAAGGAATCAAAGACCTGGTCAGTCTTATTTCATAATTTGCATCTGTGCCTGGCTGCTGCAGGATGTAACACCTTGCTTTGTTTGGAAAGCAAGCAAGCATTCAGAACACATTACTCACAGGCTGCAGCTCCTGGCAAGACCACGTTCATGACACAGCTCACAGATAGGGAACACTACCAATTAACTGCACCTTAAAAGGGAACTCTTCAAAACCAGTTGCCCCAACTCCTCCTCCATAATATCCTGTAAATATCTATAGGGCAAGATCCTACTTGGGCATAAACCCATTACTTGAACAGTAGCTCATGAACTGCTCCCTGCTGCTTTTAAGTATGACAAGGGCCGTGACAGCCTTATGATTTTATTTTGATATCATAAAATGTGATAAAAGACAAATTTTTTTCCTACTGAGACTACTTTCTCCCTATGCTCCTCCTATAATCAAAGAAGCTGTAGGCTGAATACTGAGACAACTATCTCAGGATCCTCTAATATTCAGCTGAACGTGCAAGACAGTGACTTTCTGGTGCCTTCTGCAAATGTTTCTCACTCCAGCAATCTGTAATTCTGCTTCCAAGAATGGAGTGGGTTATGACAGGTTTTTCTTGATCAAATCAAAGAAATAACAGGAGGCATGCAATAAAGGCTTCACCAATGAGTAACTGCATGACTTGGCTGCATCGCTTTTCCTCTCAGCTGTTATCTCAGGACCTGCCCTGTAACTAGCACCCCATGGCTTTCAGCCAGTTATCAAGCTATGAAATTCTTTTTTGTAACTGAAATCAACATCTAGAAAAAACAAAAATTTAATATAATTGTTCATGCCAAACTCCCCAAGTCTCAGACAAGATTTTTCCTGGAACTCTGAAAACACTAACCATAGGGAGACATAATTTTATTTGTTTATACTGTATCAGTTGCCCAGGAATAAAAATTCATGTAATAAAGCTCACTACAGGGATCAGTTTTACTTTGCAGGAATTAAAGTAAAAATTCAGCTTTGCTGTTGTCAGATACAATATTAAAATTGGAAAGAATTAAAGAAGCTGAAGCAGACATACTCCACATTTCTTTTGTGAGTTCTTTCTTATGGAACTGGTGTTTTCTTTTTCTACCTGCCAGATCCAAAAGAAAGCCCTAGTCAGGCTGCCAGACTCACAATCCATGCATGCTCAAGACTAGCCATCAGTGATTCTCCCAGCTTACTAAAAAGTTGGCTGCCTTAGCTAAAAGCTAACCTGATGATTTCCTTCTAAGAAGAAAATAATCACATTTCTCAATTTATTTTCTCTTATTAGGTACATAAAAGGGACACTATTGTTTCCTTCCTAAAACAGCATCATAGAGTTTTCCAGTCCTCTTGACTTGAATCTCTCCAAAGCCAGCTGCCTCAAGGAGCTTGCTGTACTCTACTGATGTTTGCTCTTTCCCTTCTGTCTGGACCAGCATATTCATTGAATATAGTTGGGTTTCTAAAGGCCCACTTTTATCTTCATTCAGAAGTGATTCAACCAGCAGCACTCCACCTCCTGGTTTAATAAAGAGAAAGACAACACATGCTGAGCCTTGAGGAGACAAAATATTTTTCATCAGAGTTACTAGGCCAGATCCTAAACTTTGGTTTCAGGAAGCAGGCACTACGTTAAGTTTGTTTCAGCATCACAGAAGACAAAAGAGCAAAAGTATTAAAGTGTGTCTCTACTTAGCTACCAGGTACCGATGTACCATGGCTGGAACAGAAACTTCCCATTTCCCCCATCTGAAATCCAAGAGAACTTGCTGATTTTGCTGACAACCTGGCTTTGCACACAGTCCTTTCCAAGCTCTGAGGGTTTGATGTGATGCTTAATGGGATCTCTACTATGCTATATATACCTATGCAAACAATACCCCAAATTCCTCACCCTTACATCTGAAGGACACTAAAAGTGGAAGGAGAATTTAGACCAGTCCTTGTTAGGCTCAGATGCACATGTCTGGCTTAGGAACACCAAAGACTAATTCAAGAAACCTCTACACTGAAAATCTGTCAAAGAAATTGAGCATCAAGGCTAACATGCTCTACATGACTGACATGAGTTCTTCAATAGCTCACACCTACCAGGTTTGCAAGCATTGTAAACTTTGGCCAGTAGCTGCCTGCATTTGTCATCATCCCAATCATGCAGTATCTTGGATAAAATATACAATTCAGCTTCTGGAATTGAATCATTAAAGAAGTCTCCTGTAAAGCAACAGTACACATATTAAACAAAACCCCCAAAACACAGGGGCATGAATTAAGCAAATAGTGTCAGTTCTGTCCAGTTTTAAAGACTCTGGGCTTGCCATGTTCATCACCCATATCAGACAACAGTTACCAGGTAATGTTTTCTGTGGCACTGCATAGGGGATTTTGTTCTTGTTCAGTTTCAAGGTCTGAAATGTTTAAAAGCATCAGCTAATCTGAAACAACCTTGGATGCACAGGAAAGCATTTGAGTTCTAAGTTTTTTCCAATGATGGAAATTCAGATTCATAAACTACTAAGAAGAGGAAGCAGTTTCTCATGGTTTCTGTCATGCAAGAAAAAAGGAAGGTATTTTCCCTTATCTAAGCAAACTTTTAAACAGTGGATAGAGCTACATCATAAATCCATAAGGAAAAAGTACATCTTTCACCTACTAGCATTAGCTTCATCATTGTGCCTTTTATTCAGCACCTAGTGTACTTATTTTTTCTGCATCTTACTTTGTCATTTCCACTCCCATTTCTTTGCACCACTGGCACACATCATATTTCTTGTGTTTCTTCATCTTTGTTTTTATATATTCCCTTCCTTCCTCTCTCTGAGCATCAAGCAGTATCAAGTCGTTTCTACAGCTTCTGTAAACATTGAAAACTAGATCTCCCTGATTTTCATTGTAGATGGTGCAAAGATCACATGAAGTCTGTGGACTGGGTGAGAGGAATATGGGCTAACTCACCCACATTCAAAGCCTGAGTCCTAGAGACTTATGTCTTTAAGGACTATGAAGTATAGACCTCTGAGAGGTCCAGAGCAGCCAGGATTAGACAGGAAATTGTAATCCTGATGTATTTCACTTCCATAATTCTTTTGTGATACTTTATTTAGGCTGATAGCTAAGCCAGTTCTTTCTCCTCCTGAGGAGATAGGATCTCTTATCTGGTAAACGAAGACAGCCTGAAGTATCTTTGGACTTAAAAGTCAATCAAGTGCAACCAGAGAAGGAAAATCCCTAGCTTGGAAACAGGCTGGCAGCCAGCACATCTGCCAGCGAGTCTGCACAGGAGAAAAGGGAGCGTTAGAAAGATTTCCGACATGGCAGGGCCGTTTATCAAAACTGCAAAACATTTATTTTTTTGTAAGTATCCTTGTTTTGAAGATACCAGATAGTTCTGTCTAGGAGTAAAGAGCTTCTGGATTGCTGAATATCTTTGTGTCTCTGGTAGATGGCAGCTGCAGATGGAGAGCTGGAACAGCCCTGTGGTGGTAATGAACTGTAGGCCTGGGCTGGGGACACTCTGCCCACATAAGGAGCAGCTGGAGACCTGAGTGCCCAGTATGGTACCTCTGAGCAGAGATGAAAGGCTTAGAAGCCATAGCTGTGACAACACTACACTGCTGTCTGTCCTTACCTGAATGGAAAGTGATCCGACACTCCTCACGGGGAATAAAGTGGCTTTTGGCCACTTGTACAACTTTCAGCAGATCGTAAATTGTCACTCTGGAATTTGGGTACAAAGAAACACACTCCTGGGCCAAAGCTCCTCCACCTCCTTTGGGGAGAGCAAAAGGAGGTCAGTGCTGATACAAACCACGTGGTTGTTACTAAACAAGTTGAAGAGATGCAGACAACTGTGATTTCAGTCTTAAGGAAGCTGGAAAGGTACTTTTGCTCCCCAGGTGTTGCTGAAAGTGAAGAGGAGGGACAGGATAGGTCACTGTCTCAGTCTGCTCTGCAGGAAGGCCCAAAGCCTCCAGCACCCAGGCCTGTTGGGTCAGCTTCCTTACAACTCTTGTGTACCCACTCAACCAGACCCTGTTATGGATGCAGGAAGCTGGGAAATGAAAACCAGAACCAGGCACTGGCGAAGCAGTGATGGAGGCTCCAGCAGAGCCATGCTCAACCCATGAATCCTGACAGCACCCAGCAGTGCTGGGACAGTGGGGTGCTGCAGGGTAAGAGGTTGCAGATAATAACTCAACAAGACTGACTGAAGGCAAAGAGTGAAAGAGCCTAGCACCAGAAGAATGTATTCAATCAAAGCGAGAGAAAATGGCAAAGCTGCCACAGGGCTGGGTCACTATTCAAACAGATGAGACTGTAGAGAAAAGCATTTAGCTTACTAATGCTTTCATGACTCTCATATTGCTGGTTTTAACCAAATCAAATCTGTAAAATACTCCCTTTATTGCTTTCCACTGTTTTGCCCATCATACAACACTGGAATTGTTTTTCTTCTCAGAGTTTGTAAAAAACTCATTAAGATCTACTGATGCTCACCTCCCAGGTCATAGATCTGCGTGAAAGGGGAAAGGTCAAATGCGGCAAGAACGTCTCTGCCACATATACTCCATACTGAGTTCTGGCCAGCCATGAATTTCAGCATTTCTTCTTCTGATCTAATAATGCAGACACAGTACATAGAAAAAGCAACTTACAATAGCCTTGGTGATTCCAAACATAAAATTGTCATTACGACTTTTGGCTTAAACACTAATTTCTATTTTTCTTGACACAGAGAACACTCTCTGTGAGCATAAACCTATCTTGAGTCTCACTGTAGAAAAGAGCACAGGTATGCAATCCTGCATTTAAACAAACTAGTAAAGACTAGTGAAGTCCAACAGTGTATTATGCTGCTAATTTTTTTTTCCTTCAATTATCATTACCCTGTGCCAGAGATCTGTGATATTTTTTTTCAGAATAGGAAGTTATGTACTTCTACTCAAAATATCAGTGTCCCAATAATGGATATTGCTGAGAAAGAAAAACATTGCATGAAATTTCTGATGACCATGATTCTCAAATCATCATATTTAACTGTCCTGAGCCATAATGAAAAACATTAATTTTATATAGGATAAGAACAACATTTCTGTATATTTATAGATTACCTGTACATTGCTCCAAAAGGGTCATTAGAAGAAATGCCAAAAGCTCTTTCATATTGGTTTCTTCCTTCTCTAAAATAACAACCAAAAAATGCATATGAATGTGGATTTCTTTTACTTCAAACACATCTCAAGGCTTCTGTAGTTTCTGCTAGTTCATTACTGAGGAATACATATGCCACATTGTACTGGCTATAAGGGTGCCCCATCCCAAATTATGCTGATATATTTCTCAACCTTTCATAAGAAAGGTCTACTTTTCAAGCCCAAGCTGGATAGGGCTTAGATCAGCCTGGTCTATCAGGAAGTATCCCTGCCCATGACAGGGAGACTGCAAATAGATGATCTTCAAGGTCTTTTCCCACCCAAACTCCATGATTTATGAGAACACATCTTAGGTACAAAACTGGCACAATCATTACCATCGCACACACCATACTTGATCATCAGTTGCATAGATTAGAACAAGTGAGACTCCAGCCCTGTATTAAACTACTCCTATACACCTTTGCAAGAGAATTAACCTTAGTACTTGTAAAACCATCTAGCTCTTTGTGGGACAGGAAGGCAAGCTGATTTAGTATGCCACAAGACCAAAGTCATTCACAGACAGCAGGTATTTGTGCTAAGTGAGGATTCACCATGCTGGCCTGCCAAAGAGCTGAAGGAGGGAGACTTATGAAGACAAGATGGCCCTGTTTTGGCTAAAACTGATGAAGCAGGGCTCAAATAAATACCCAATTTCAAAGCTGCTTTCGAGGGCCAGGTTGCCCAAACAACAACCTTTGCCTAATTAACTCTAATTTTAAAGTTGATACCCCTCAATATGCTAATGAAGAAAATAAAATACATGCTAAATATATATAGGACTATGTTACTCAGCTTTCCTACTAAATCATGTTAAACATCACCTGGAAGGCAGGAACAACCTGGGCTTGGGTATAAAACCCATGAGAAGGATTTTTCAGTGCTCTGCCTCTGTCACTGGGGAGCATGCTTGCTGCTGACACTGATACCAGAGTCAGCAAATGAGGGTGCAGCATGAGCCAGCAGAAGCACCACCAGCAGCTTCAGCAGCAGCTAAAACTGGAGGAGAAGACAGAGACAAGGACAATCAATGGGCTTTTCCTCCACCCACGGCAGGGACACCTTCATTGGTGAGAATTGTGCCTTCTATACACAGCTGAGCTTTTGCTGTATTACTGTTAGAGCCATTGCAAAGGTTTGCACCTCTGACTGTGTCGGATGTTACCCAAGATTTATTAATCCTGAGATCCTCTTTGCTAACATTTCTATTACATTAAAGCTACAGCAAAGGTATGCATCTCTGACTTTGTCAGATATTGCCCAGGATTTATTACTCCTGAGATCATCTTGCAGTCAATGCCTTTATCACCAACAACCCTGAATCTGTTGTATCCATTGCTTTGAACAATTATATCATTTGATTCTGAGCTGAGTCAAAGTAAGTCCTTATTGAGGCACTGAAAAGTGGAGGCACAAATTATTTTTCAAATAGTTCCAGCAAGAGTCCTGGGCTCTGAGACAGGCAAACATTTGGGGTATTTTATCTGAACTTGACAGTACTATCCATCATTACTCATTATTTACTTCGTTGATATCTCTTCGGGTAAGAGCCTCTGTAGTGACTAAGTGCTCCCTGAAGGTCAAACACACAGAAATTTCTATATCTACCATCAGAAGGAAAACAAAACCAGGAACACACACAAAGAGAAAACAAGTTAAAAGTAAGAACAGGTTATTGGCTGTGTTAACAGCCAAAATGATCTGTTGCTTTTTCTTTCTGAGTACCAGCCAGCATCTCCATTGTGTTCTTACTTAGAAACACACCACTCAGGGCAGACATACAGGTGCTGCAAAGCAGTCTGCAACAAGCACTGCACAACACTCCTTACCTCACAGCATCAGCCAAGTAGTGCCAGCACAAGTAGACTGAATTGGAGTAATACATAATAATATGATACTGAGACTTGGGACTTGATTTTGTAAGGTAGATGTTGGAAATTTCTGTGTTTCTGTAGAAAGCTGAAGGGTGAAATAAATATATTTACTAACGCATATGATACACCATCTTGCCAAGCCAATTGTAGAGCATGGTACTTATCACCAGATGTCTACATGACCAAAGACACAACCACACCGATTCTATGCTCAATCTTTCCACTGCAGTGAGCACTGGGTGAGGGCTGCTCACGAGCCACGCAAGGTATATTGTGTCATTCAATTTGAGTACACCCTATCAACCTACACTTACTTACTCCAGCACCAAACATTTATTTCAAGAACAGAAAGAAGAATGCATTACAACTGTCGTGATTTACCTATAGGCTTCTGCTATCAGAGGAAGCTTTTGGCGTGCTTTCTTTAAATGAGAAGCCTTTGCAAACAAGTCTTTTTTTCCAATCAACAAGGTCAGCAAGTGCAAGACAAGTCCTCAGAACAGTATGCCAGCCACACCACCCTCTCTGTTTATTAGCGCAGGACCTTCTCCCAAGAGCTGAATTCCTAAAGGACTCACAATAGTCTCTCCCTTCTCACCAATGCATGTGCAGTGACATCACTCACCCAAAGAGCTGACATACCAAAAAAGAATATGAAAGATAGATCTACTCTCCCTAAACTCATTGGGGAACTACTGTGAGGCCAAAAACAGGGCAAGGTAACACAACTCATGGGACACAACTTGCAAAGCTCTGGCTAGTCTGGATCAGCTATCTGGTGGCTACAGATATGTTCTGACCATGTGGACTCAACAGTTCTGATCCAAGGGCAAACCTACACCACCTCTCAGTTCAGATCAGTAATCTACCAAAATACTCATCCTGAAGGAAAACAAAACATGTTTTAAATCCACTTTGTTTTCTATCCACCCTGGCATTTCAAGGTTTAAAATCATGCTGACACCTCAGAGTTTTCTTGAGAACAGCTCTGAGGAGACCGTGGATATGTTACATAGAGAAGTGTAGGCATACAGAGCCTTTCACCTGGGCTTTACTTTACACCTTTAATCATGCTGACATTCACTGCTGCTTTCAGCTGAAGAGGCGATACTGGTCCCATGTAACTCTCTCCTCCTTCTAGCTACAGTACTGGCCTAACACTAGATACTACCTCTCCCCACACACTGTGCCTCACTTTCAAAACCATCAGAAGTTTAAGACTTTTAGCTTCTTTCCCTTCTTCTGCATTTATTACCTCCTTCTTGTGTCAGCTCTACTGTCAGGAGCTTCAATCCCACACAGGCATCCAGCAGTCTTTCCATTCCTGTGGTGCTGGTACCCAAGCGTGCAGCAATGGTATCTGAAGACAGAGCCTCTCCTGTCTCCAGCAGAAGATCAAACACCCCCAATTCACAGGCAGTGAACATAACCTGGGGTTAAGGATAGGTGGAAGTGAGAGATCAGGTGAAAGTACCAACGCCTACTGCATGCTTTGTTGGAGAAAATATACAGCTAATAAATACTTCATTCATGTAAAATTATATTTCATATAAAGAATCTCAATTACTAAAACATCTCTGAACACTGATAATATCATACAGTGTTTGTAGTACAGCTTTTTTTCATTTATTTTCATTTTCCAGTGAAGTCAGATAATGTTTTTGGCTTACAAAGGTTCACCATTCAGAGATACGGATTTGGGCATTAATGTTCCTGCCTTTTCCTTAGTTTCAGAGCATATTCTCACAGTCTTTTTATTTTAGCCTGAAGAGTACAAAGGCAAGACTGGGTGATGGTCAGCTTTCCTGTTGTTGTTTTTGTTCTTTGATTAAGAATCTAACCTGTGCTCCCGTGAACCCTGAAGACTCTTGTGGCTTGTAGCAGAAGAGAATATCTCACTCTATGAACCCTATTTTCAGGGACTGATGTGCATGATTAGAGTGGTCTCCCCGAGGCAAGGAGGTTCCTTTCAGGCAAAAGGACTGCTTCATCTGGGTGAGCAGAAGTTGCCTGTCTTCTCATGGAGAAGGTATGTAACATCTCCAGGAACAAACCTCAACTTTCAGATATATGTAACAGCACATTAGAAAAACATCCTTCTTTGGTTGTGCACAATCAAGTTTACAAATATTAGCCTACTTCTCTGCCCACACAAACACTCCTATAACAGTAACAAAGACATTGACTCAACTGACTGCCTGCATCTACAATGATTTGATAACGTCCCTGGGAGCCTCCTTTTGTCCTAAGTAAGAATATTGTTTAACCAAAGCTGAGATAATTTCTCAAAGCCATAGTACCAGTGTTAATTTGGAAAGCAATGGGTATTCCTCTTTCTCACCAAGCAAAAGTATTTTTTTCCTCTCTTTACTGTTAGGTCTGCCTTTCAGGAGCTTTGGGGTGCATCATTATTTGCACAACCCAAAGAGCATTTCTTCTGTTACTATGTTGGCCAGAAGTGCAGTAACAGACAATAGGAAAGGTAACTAAATAGTAAATGAGAAAAAAAAAAAAAACCTCCCCAGTTCATTGGATATTATAATTTCATGCCCATGGGTTTACACATACAAACAGGAAAATTACATCAGTGAAAAAAAAAGGAAAGTGGAGCTACTAGCTCTACCTTTGTGCCTTAATCAAATGCTATAGCAAATTATCATTCTTTCACCTGAAAAGAGGCAATACATGGATGTTCTCAGACTCAGCCTTCTGCATAAACACATACAGACAAACCAAGAAAATTTTTTGAGAAGTCATTTGAAAAATCACGTCCTTGGACTGAGTTAACTGGGAGGGGAAAAGGTAATTCAAGTAATTTCTCTTGTTTCTTAAACTCCAAAAAAGAAAAGTGTGAAGTAATCCCTCCACCAAAGGAACCTTCCACATTTGAGCATGCAGTGAGCCCTCGGCTTGCTTGTAAATAAACTGCTCCTGAGTTTTTTATAAATCCTCATGCAGTGACAAGGTCTGCTCACCCAAGCCTCCAGAGGTGAGAGAAATTTCAATATAAGCTATATCTATCCTGAAGTGTCAGGTCAGTTTCAAATACCTTTTTCTTTCAAATTCCCTTTCTGTTTAGATGGGATGCTTTCATATGAGATGGTTTCCATTCTAAAGATGTAATTCAGGACCTAAAGTGATATCCTTGAATATTTATGTCTGCATAATCTTAGACATCTATCCAAGACTGAGTTATAGTTCTTACCTTTGAGACTAAAAATCCACTGTTGTATTTTAAGATTAGTCGAGGATAGTCAAAGTCTTCCATGGAACCCATCTCCTTTCTGAACTGAGACAGAGATTCTCTGGTCCTCTTATTTTAAATAAGCTTCTTTCCACCAGGCACTGAGCACACTGGCTTATCCACTTAATCTTATTGCTTCTGAGAAACACATTGGTGACAAAATGTGTTAGCTAAGTTATTCAGCTTTAGTGGGTCTTTCTGCCAGGTTCAGCTGTTTCTTTGGCTCTTCCATCATCTAGTACAAGGCTAAGAAGCAATGCAGATTAAAGCCTGCATTGTCAGCTCTGCAGTCAGTTAACACACTGGTACTTCAGAAGCACTTGAAAGCTTGTAACAGGGAAAACAGGAATCAGCACAGAACAGCATCAAGAACCTGACCTCAAAGCACTGCACCAGAGTTCATAAATCAAAGCAGTGTTACTCAGTGTTTGATCAAAAGCAGCTCTGTTCCATTGGGGTGAATTTTGATGCTGGAAGATTTCCAAAGAAAATCTTTCACGTTAGTCAGCCCAATGACATGACCCCAGAGGAAAGACAACAATTTGGCCAGACAATTCTTCAAGTGAAATGGGGACATTCTTAGGGGTTTCAGAGTGAAGGAGCATTAGCTCAGCTCAAAGCACTCACTGCATACTCCTAGCCAAGCCTGCCACCTCCCATGGCCCTATTTCCACTCAATATTCACTGAGGTGTATGCCTCTGCATACCTAGCTTCTTAGCTTCAATATGCTGAAACATGGGCTCCGGGTCATGTACCCAGAGCCTCAGAACATATCTATGGAAAGGAAATGACTAGTAAGAGCTACCAAAGAAATAATCTGAGAGCAAAGTCCACACAAGTAGTTGAAGGAAAAGAAAGCATACCACTACGATATGTGCCTGGAATAACTTGCACCTAAGGTATGTTTCCCTGCCCTGGTTTGCAACAATGCCCACAAGAAGCACAAAAGAAATACAGGGACATAGCCCGAGATGAAACTTGGTGTGATGTATACAGGTTCAGGTGACCCATGGAGTATGTCCCATTCTCAAGTGCAGGAATCTGTAAGAGTCTGTTCTGCTGCTTTCTCACAGTGACTAGTTTGCTCTGATAATGATCACTCAGGTAAACCTGAAATACATGGAATTAATACTACAAGACCACTTTCCTCAAATGAATGAGCCACACACTGGTAATCAGATATTACTGTGGCATTTAGTACAGCTGCATTCAAGATTCGTGAGTACAAAAATACTCAGCCCTTGACACTTGTAACTTTGACTAAATAACAGACAGTTATGTGCACTTCTGTAGACTAGCATATCCTAAGGGGCCATAAATTCATTTTACTTAAGGCAAGTTATAAGGCACAAGAGGCCCTGGTATGACCATACATTTCATTAAATCTACTTGAAGTACTTTTTCAATTATGACTAAATCTGTCTGTTGAGTACACCACATGTAATCATCTAATGGGATTACTACTGGTAGCATGATGCAGGGGAGGACAGTTGCAGATAACCCACACCAGACGGATGCAAAGCCACACACAGAGTGTTACTGTTTCAAAGTAAATGGTTAGTGAGGCTTAAAGCCTAAGCTTCTTACAAGCTGCAAATGCATTTGTGAAGATGAAATTGCAATGGCTCACTTTGTCTGAAAACCCCATCAAGGTTTTTATCATAGTGCTTAGGCCACATGCAGCCTAAAGCTGTTATTTTACCTCCACAGTTCTATTTTGGTGATGAATTTTTCTTTGCCTAAATGACTCATTACAGACAAATACCATACAAAAACCCAAATACTGCATTTTCACATAACATTTGAAATAAATTATCTATGAGCAGAGCAGATTTAGTAAAATGAATGTGTCTGTCAGTGAGAAGTGACAGATGAAACTATTCACACACGCAATGTTCCTTTTAAGCAATGAACACAAATCTCAGGGATGTGACTACAATAATGACTTTTGGTAATGCCAGTATGAAAACAAGCATGCCTGACTGTCATTGTTAAGCCTCTTAAGTATGCCCAGTTTATATCAGATTTGAATCAGATGGCCTGGAAGTGCACTAAAATAATCCCATTTGTGCCTAGTTTTGCTTATTGGGTTTTCTTTTAAGAATCCTAAAAGCCAAGCTACTGTACTGTGTACAGTTCTGGAGCCCCCAGCACAGGAAGGATATGGAACTATTGGAGCGGGTCCAGAGGAGGGCCACAAAGGTGATCAGAGGGCTGGAGCAGCTCTACTGTGAGGACAGGCTATGAGAGTTGGAGCTTTTCAGCCTGGAGAAGAGAAGGCTTCGAGGAGACCTTATAGTAGCCTTCCAGTATCTGAAGGGGGCCTACAGGAAGGCTGGGGAGGGACTATTTACAAGGTCTTGTAATGACAGGATGAGGGACAATGGGTTTAAACTGGCAGAGGGGAGATTTAGACTGGATGTTAGGAGGAAGTTCTTTACAGTGAGGTGGTGAGACACTGGAACAAGTTGCCCAGGGAGGTTGTGGATGCTCCCTCCCTGGAGGTGTTCAAAGCCAGGTTGGAGGAGGCCTTGAGTGACCTGTTCTAGTGGGAGGTGTCCCTGCCTATGGCAGGGGGTAGGAACTAGATGATCCTTGAGGTCCCTTCCAACCTTACCATTCTATGAATCTATGATTAAGATGCTCAAGTACCATATTAAAACTTCCAAAGAAAACACAAAATGTTCATTTTCAGTCATAACATGACTATTACTTCTGTCAATTTTTCACAACAACCATTTTTACTGTTTTCCTAATTAGATCACAAATACTACTGGAAGGCACTTAAAGTGGGCACGAAATCCCGTTCTCTAAGCAATCCCTCACTTCTCAGTTTTCCTTATCCTAAAACTCTGAGTGAGGATGTCTTTTTAAGTCTATTATAAGCAATCCAAAACTGTTCTTGGTTTAACTTCCTGGTCTGCAAATAATCTCTCAACAAATAATTCAACTCAACAAGGTCTCTGTCGGAAGGAGGTCCCAGTGGATAAATGGCATAGTCTCCTGGAGTACAGTCAAGTTCACTAGCTGAAACTTTAAGAGAGAGGTGCAAAAATTAAAACAATAGGGACAGCAGCCAAAGGCAGAGTCTCATGTTAGAAAATACGTGGGCTCTGTCAAGCATCACAAAGGCGAACAGTGGACATTCAACTACCTTGCACAGGCCATTTTATGCTTTCTAATCTGATAATCCTCTCCTCCATTTCTTCAAAAGGAATGCTTCAGAAAGAAGTGTTCCTGTGACTTGGCGTGGACAAGCAACCCTTTTACCTGGTGTTTCACCTCAAATGATTTCAACAGTCTTACACTGTTTGCAAGTGTGCTGGTTTTGGCTGGGATAGAGTTAATTTTGTTCGGAGTAGCTGGTGTGGGGCTATGTTTTGGATTTGTGCTGAAAACAGTATTGGTAATACAGAGAAGTCTTAGCTGCTGCTAAGCAGTGCTTACACAGAGGCAAAGCCTTTTCTGTTAGTCACCTCACCCCACCAGTGTGCAGGCTGGCAGCGCGCATGAAGTTGGGAGGGGATATGACTGGGACAGCTGACTCCAACTGACCAAAGGGATATCCCATACCATATTTCATCACACTTAACATACAAACCTGGGGGAAGGAGAAGGTGGGAGATGTTCAGTGATGGTATTCTATCTTCCCAAGTGAGAGCCCAGCTTTCCTGCAGATGAATGAACATCTGCCTGCCAATGGGAAGTAGTAAACTAATGTTTCTGCTTTGCTTGCATGCATGGCTTTTGCTTTACTTATTAAACCATCTTTATACCAACCACAAATTTAATACTTTTGCCCTTCTGATTCTCTCTCTTATTCCACCAGTGTGGAGAGAGTGGCTGGGTGGTGATTAGTTGCTGTCTGGAGTTAAACCATGACAGTGAGCCATGTCAGGCACAGTGAGCAAAAAACACTTTGCCAGCCCTCCATTTTCCAGTTAAGACAGAAAATAACAGAAACCAGTAGGCAATTCTCAGGGCATTTACAGATACACGTCTAAGATTGTATGCAGAATTGCAGGGAAGACCTGGTCTGAGGGTGATCAGTAATTGTTCACTTTTTTGCCAGGTTGAGACTGTTATTTGGGAGTGATTGCAGTGCTATCACACTATTATCACTTCACGTTGTCCTACAAATAGTCCCATTTCAAGGGCTGCGCTCCCTGGAATCCTTTCCAGAGCAGGTAGAGCTCACTTCACAGGTGCCACAGTGCACATGCAATTAAATTAAGTATCACTTAGAAAACAATTACAATCAGCTTCAGCTCTTCAAAGGCTCTATAACCTGCTACTATGGCAAAGCACATGCTTGAACTAATCTGATTTATTTTTTGTGAGGCAGCAGGAGATTCAGGGGATGCAGCATGTTATAGGGAAGCAGATCAAATTTATTTTCTGCACTGTGATTAAAGGAAGTAAGGTGGTGCATACCATTTCAATCAAGCCTCAAGAGTCCAGTACCAGATTTAAGTACAAAAATCAAAGGTATACTTTCTTTTAACAATAATAATACTTACCACGTGTAAGAACATAAGACACCAAGGGGATGAGTTGTGCTTACCCAGTTCTGAAGGATTAATTCTAACTAGATTGCTGCTTTATACAAACTCTAGAGACAACCCTGAAAATTTACTGTGAGGCAGCAGAAGATATATTTCGCAGATAACATGTTCATTGGGCTGGGGAAGGGCCAGGTCAACAGAATGCAACTTGAAGTTAACAAAACAGCTGGTCTATCCAGATTATAACTAAAATTCAAAGGCAGGATACCAGATTAAAACACAGGAAATATATATATTTCCTCTTAAATATAAAAAAAATAAAAACCAAAACCAAAATCACTCTTATCCTGCATAGCAATACATTAATGGTTGGCTTTACTTAAATAAATTAAGGTATCTGCCAAACTAATTGCTTTAATTGCTGTCATATAGAATCTAACATCTCAGCCTCTCCTATCAAACATGAGCAGCCACACCAGTCTGTTACACATACATCTTCCCTACACATACACATATTCTAAAGCTGACAATGGTGAGATGTCCAGGTAGCACCGACTAGTGATCACCTCTACCTGGTTTGTGTTTACAGTCTTGCAGTCCCTAGTATGGTCCTGTACACACAATTTTGGGAGCCACTGCAAAAAAATCCTATTGTCTTTTAACAGCTTTCAGGAGGGTGATTTCGGATAACATAGTGAATGATTTTCATATGCATACCTAATTATGTATATGCCCTTACTCTAGGTTATTGAAAAGATTACAGAGGTAGAGTCACTTAGAAAAAAACATGGATATCATCATAGTTTTGGTAACCATTTTTTACTAGTATCAATTGCTTCCAGAAATATGACTTGTACAGTATCAAAATTCCTTTACCATAGCAGAGAGCAAGCAGATGCAAAGCACCACAATTGTATTGAAGGGCTTGGTCTTTCCCTTGCGGAGAAGCTGGAGTTTCTGTTAAATTAAGTTTCTTCCTGAGACACAGTTCAGGCTGAGTCCAGGAGAAAAGCAAAAATTGCAGGCCAAAAGGCTGATAAGTGCAGAGGCACATAAGCCCTCAGACAGGAGGAGACATTAAGGATAACACTATCCATAGCAATAGGAGCTTTGATTTCAAATCAAAAGACCCCTTCGAGGCCCACATTCTCCTTTGCTTAACAAGGGTTGCAGGGAAAACACTCCTGACTACCAGCGTCAACAGCCATGGATGAGGCACAGACAGTGACAGCATGCATCAGCTGCTGCACAGCACAGAGAGGCTCAGGATCTCTGACTCAACAGTCTTCCCACCTGCTTCAGCTCAGACCTCACCACAAGTTGTTTGTGATGAGCAGGGTCCTCATTCTCAAATGGGAAGAGGTCACATGCTGCCTACACATCCTGAAAAACAAGGTGGGTGACCACTTTGCTGACCCTATTCTACTGGCACAGGTATGACTGCCTGACACAGAGCAGAAAGTTGGGAACTACTCCAGTTCTTGGCTTTGCAATGGCATGAAAAGAACTCCAGAGCTTCAAAGCACACCACAAAGGTTAAGTTGAATGGGTGGTATAAGCCTAACATTTCTGAAGAAATGACTTGTACTGAAGTCTTTCATCATCTTTAGAGATTTCTTTCCCCACATGTGCCCTATACCCCTGGAGCTGCCATGTGTTCAGTCAAGATGAAAGCTGACATCCAGGCTCCAACTTTTCAAATAGTAGTCTAATTGTGAAGAAATAAAGACTTAATGCTCTTGCTCACTCAGATCCTTGATGCTCTGATAAAACTGAATAAAATCTATATTCCTGCTTACAACCAAGGGAAACGGACACAAAACCAACATCGATCCCTGAATATTGACAGACAAATAGAATACAACGTGTAATTTTGATGCAATGGGATGTAAGTAACATTCAACTCATGATAAGCCTGGGTCAGGTTATTACTGCTACATAATCCTCACTGACCAGTTTTGGAATTAAATAGGGAGGTTATCTTTGCAGACATTCTCACTGGTTTGGATTTCTAGCAACTAAGGGTATGAAAGCAAAGGCAGCATATCAGCTAAGCCAGGCTCTATCCAACACTGAATCATATTAACAAAAAATTAAAGTTTCAGAACTATTTATTATTTCATTATGTCTTTGATAACTATTAGTTGCCAAATCCTATAGTTTTCAGTTTCCTTGGTATCTATGTCACAACCTGTGACTATAGTGTGATTTAATAATTGTAAAATTAATAATTGAACAAGTACTGTAGATTATTGTAACTCCTTCATTAATTAGACCAAAGTTTGCTGATCAAAGTTTGAAGCTGATTTCAAAAGACCTTGATTTAAAGCATCTAAACCAATAAAGGACAGACATTAAATTCTTTTTCATATGAATCCAAGGTCACTCAAAAGACAGACACAGAAATTGCAGAAAAATAACCAAGTAATTTTACCTGCTTTTAGACAGTTCCTGAGCCAGTCTTCCAAATCCAAGCAATTAGGTAAGATTTAAGCAGTCAGTATCACACCATTCTTCCAGAAAAGAAAAATATCAGTTACTTTGGTACTTCAGCTTCTAGAAGCCATTTATAAAGCCTGCTAGTATCCTAGGTTCCTTTGTTTGAATCACTAAAACTCCTAGAAGATAACTTGGTAGAGATTTACTGATTTACAATCAATACAAAACGAAGAGCAACAGCTTGCTATCAAAAATTGTTATTCCATCAGTGAAGTTTTTACAGTGGTACAAGCACTTACATCAGCCAAAATAAAAACCTGAAAAAACGATATTGGACATGGCCTAATTTATGAGTTTCCAATCTGTCTCCTTGGAGCTCAAAGTCCATGATCAATGAAGACCACAAGCGAACGGATACCCAGCCAGTCTTGGGCCAATGGCTACCTTGGAAAGATAAAAGCCTATTTTTACTGTTGAGTGTGATGCTAAATGGCACAAAATACCTCTTTGGTCAGTTGGGGTCAACTGTCCCAGCTGTGTCCCTTCCCAACCTTAACCTATTGGTCAGTTGGGGTCAACTGTCCCAGCTGTGTCCCTTCCCAACCTTAACCTATTCATTTTGGTGTTCACAAAATAAGAAAGCTTGAGAAATGCCTTGACACTGCACAAGCCTTGCGCTGCAACTTGTGTCCTATAAACCCTGTCACAAATGCAAAACATAGCTTAACGTGTTTTAGAGTGCTTTGATGCAAAACACATTTCTTGAAGTGGTAGTACCACAAAATTAGACTAGATAAAACTCTGCACTGAGCAAGTTCAGGTACTAGGAGTTTTAAGAGGTTTTAATTGGGTTCACCTGGCTGGCTGAAAGAGGACTCCTTCCACATTCCTTCTGCACTTTGGAAAGTAGCCATTTCCAAGTAGCTTCAAAGCACTTTTAAGTCTTTTCCTCCTGAAGCTGTTGTGAAGAGAAATAATGCAAGCACTATAAACAACTGAGCTATTTTAAGTTACTGTATTTTAGGACATTGTATAAGGTCAGTGCTGGATATGGTGTGTTAAGT
Organism: Ramphastos sulfuratus; assembly: GCA_013399055.1. Lineage (NCBI taxonomy): Eukaryota > Metazoa > Chordata > Aves > Piciformes > Ramphastidae > Ramphastos > Ramphastos sulfuratus. The sequence goes on along the minus strand of WBNM01033989.1, from coordinate 27,868 downwards.
TTAATGACTGTCAAAGTGCAACAGCTGAACACCCCCATCACAATTAACTTCTCTGGCCTCCTAAATTGCCCTGAAGATCAGAGGAGCTTAAGAAATTTACTTATTTTAGGGTGGATCATGAAACCTGCTCTTGGTGCCTTCTCTGGAGAAAAAAAAATACAAACAGCTCGAACAAGCACAGGCTTTATTTGTAACAACTAACAATACCTGTTGGATTCTTCTAGTATGACTCCCTTTTTTGGTGACTGCCTCTGCTTTAACTGCTTTCAGCCTTGACAATGACACTACATTCATAGCTTGAAGAATTCCTCAAAGCAGCATTAAAAGCTAGCATCTCACCTATTACTTACATAAAACATCAAGACTGCAACCCAAGATACCAATCCTAGTGGAAATCCACAGTAGAAATAAAGAGCAAATGCACTAGGAAGAATCTGAGCTGAGTCATTGACCACTCACCATGTGAATTTTACATATAACTGCAGACAGAATACTTTTTTTTTTTAAGTGGTGTTACCATGGACAATGTGTCAGTATTTAAGAGCAGGCTAAGCAGAACTGCATGTATTTACACACAAGCATCCCTTTAGCCTTCTCAAACTCAACCAGCATTAGGTTAGATTCTAGCTAAATCACTAACAAACATGAACTTATCTTCAGGTAGACAGACTTTTAACACTTAAAGATAGAAAAACTGACTCTATACAGAAAGCAACTGCTCAGATTTCAAGATTTTGGTGGTGTTGAGGTGATAATCATTGTAGCTCCCAGTCCCCAAGAACATGGTGAAACTCACAAGAGAAGTCAGAGAAACTTGAGAAGCAACAAAATTAACTGGAAACCTTTAAAAACATGAATTGCCAGGAAAATAATATCTACCTTTCCTTTCTGTAACTAATAACTACAAAGATTTCATCAGCTGTGTAGTCCATGAACCTTGCATGGATTCACTGAATACAGTATCACAGTATCACAGTAACACAGTATAGCAAGGTTGGAAGAGACCTCAAAGATCATCAAGTCCAACCCACTACCACAGACCTCAAGACTAGACCATGGCACCAAGTGCCACGTCCAAACGTGCCTTGAACACCTCCAGGGACGGTGATTCCACCACCTCCCTGGGCAGCCCATTCCAGTGGGGAATGACTCTCTCAGTGAAGAACTTTCTCCTCACCTCGAGCCTAAACCTCCCCGGGCACAGCTTGAGACTGTGTCCTCTTGTTCTGGTGCTGGTTGCCTGAGAGAAGAAAGCAACCTCCTGCTGGCCACAACCACCCTTCAGGTAGTTGTAGACAGCAATAAGGTCTCCTCTGAGCCTCCTCTTCTCCAGGCTAAACAATCCCAGCTCCCTCAGCCTCTCCTCATAGGGCTTGTGCTCGAGGCCTCTCACCAGCCTCGTTGCCCTTCTCTGGACACGCTCAAGCACCTCAATGTCCTTCTTAAATTGAGGGGCCCAGAACTGGACACAGTACTCAAGGTGTGGCCTAACCAGTGCAGAGTACAGGGGGAGAATGACCTCCCTGCTCCTGCTGGCCACACTATTCCTGATGCAGGCCAGGATGCCATTGGCCTTCTTGGCCACCTGGGCACACTGCTGGCTCATGTTCAGGCGGGTGTCAATCAGCACCCCCAGATCCCTTTCTGTTTGGCTGCTCTCCAGCCACTCCGACCCCAGCCTGTAGCTCTGCATGGGGTTGTTGTGGCCGAAGTGCAGCCCCCGGCACTTGGATTTGTTGAAAGCCATTCCGTTGGACTCTGCCCATCTGTCCAGGCGCTCGAGGTCCTGCTGCAGAGCCCTTCTGCCCTCCAACCCACCAACATCTGCCCCCAGCTTGGTGTCATCTGCAATGCAGACAAATTCAGCCAGCCAGGAACCCAGCTAACCTGAAGCACCAATATGCTCCTCAGGCACTCCAGGAAAGGAATGCGCTTGGTATTATGCATCGGTGTGTGAAAAATGGTATCTGAAGGCTGTAAATAAAGAGCACACATCCTGCTCAATTAACAGTTGACTCTAACAAGAGTGGCTGAGCTTCATTATTCAAATGTGTTGAGTGATTTTGATTTTTTTTTTATAACAAATGTGTTCTTGTACAACGATTCGGCAGATTTTAATATCCAGACATGAAAACAGCAACTTCAGTTCACTGGAAACAGTTTTCTTTTTAATTTTACCACAAAAAGGCAAAATAAACTCTTTCGCTGTAATGTTATAGCTTTTAATATTCCTGAGCTGCATTTTAGAAGCAAAAGTATTTTTAAATGGAATTAACAACAGACACTGCAGCCTTAGTTTTGAACAACGCGAGTACAAATAACTTAGCAAGAAGGCCCCTTATTCAAAAGACAATGGCTAGCACTGTATGTACCTGAAAAAATGTTAAGTGGCTCTATACCACCTGAAGTTATTACAAAGCCAAATGTATCAACAGACTAGCAGAAAAAAATTTCAGCCATTTAACCACTGCTCCTTGCTTTCTTCATCAGTGTGCCTCTCCCAGATGGAAATTATTACTATACAAACAGTATTTCATGCCAGAACAATTTGGGCCACAAAGCTTGGCACCAGACAGACACATGAAGGAATCATAGCATATCTTTATAGTCAGTTTTAAAAACTCTATCAAAGTCCTGCTATACATCTCAACCAGTAAAAAAACCTGCTTTGTTAAATATGATTTCACTGAATGCACCAGAAAGCATTTTAAATTAAATCAGCGTGTAATAGCTTGTCACATCTGGAGTTCCTATAGCTGGCACCCCACTATTTCCCAAGCCAAATTAGGTGATAGAGATAAAAACTAAACTCACTAAAATTAAGGTTTAGAAATCAGAAAATGAAGAAAACAGGTTGGCCTTCAGCACTGTAGAAACTAGAGCACAAGCACAGGTGGTTGTTATCTACATCGTGGTATAAACTCAGAAAAGAGACAAGAAAGCATGAAGCAATGCCAGAAAAAACAGGCATCTAATTTCTTGATTTCAGGGACTAGAGATGCAACAAGCATTGGTTGAAACAAACATATTTTCTATAGCAGTCACACCAACGAGGTTCACAACTTTCTGGCCCTTTTGTCCAACCACAGCCTTTACAAGGAGCTGAGGCCTCGACTACCCACTCCAAGTACTCCTTTGCTTACTCGGTGATCTCCTCCGGTGCCTTCGTCTCCTGCTCACACTTCTGCGACTATGACTTCTTTCTCGTCTGTCTCGTTTACGTTCAGTACTATGAGTTCTTCTGTACCGTGAACGTCTGGGGCTTGTGCTCCTTCCATGAGGACTATGGCTTCGTCGGGGACTGTAACTTCTGCTAGAGTGTCTGTAGTATCTCCTTTCTTTCCTGCGCTTTTCCTCCTGGTAATTCACATCTCTTCTGTGTCTGCTCCTCTCTTGTTTACCCTTACTCTCATCTGTGTTTATGCTGCTACACGAACGGCTCTTTCTTCTTCTTGGCTCTGTGCTGCGTTTGCCCTGCTCATCATGCGAGTCCTTCCTGTAGGTATTCTGGTCATAGCTAGAAAGGTTTTTCTGCCGCTGATTACTGGTGGGAACATATGAAATTACCTCTGAACTTCTTTTTTCAGAACACCTCTCAGAGTTTGTAGTATGAAGTTTCTGACCTTCTTTGTCAGGAACTTTGTCATGAATGTTGCCATTCAAATACTTGCACTGAGTGTTTACGTTCTCAGGGGATGCTACTTCTCTCTGAGAGCCAGGAGCCAGTTTGTCTGCAACAGTCTGTCCTGAGGTAGAAGTGATGCAGCTGGATGACACAGTGTGTGGAACACCACTAGGAATTTTTGGCATGTCAGACTGAGATGCTTCGGTTTCTTCTTTGTTTTGGTTAACTGCATCCATTTTCTTGCTCAGAAGATTATTCAGCAGCTTCTCCCTCAGTTCCTTTTCTTTTCTCTGCAACCCCAGTGCTCTCTCTTTTTCCTCTTCCACACGTTTGAGCTCAGCCTCCTGGAGCCTTCGCCTCTCCTCTAACTGCTGAAGACGAATCTTTTCTTCATTATGTTCTTGCTCCAAAAGCTTTACTGTCTGGAAGAGAGTCAAGGGAATGGTAAGAGCAAACAAAAAAATAGACTTTATGTTTCCAAATCCTACCATAACACAAAAGTAGCAGTAAGGCAAGAAAATAAAATCTAACAAATAGATCCAAACATAAAGCTATTGTTTCCATCTTGAACAATAAAAAAACCCAACAAAAAAACCCAACAAAAAAATCAAACAAAAAAAACTGACTAACACACAACTGTTAAGGTGAAGTACTGGTATTAGTTGACAAATTCTCCTGGAGGTTAATTTAACCTGGCTGTTTCACAAGGCAAAAATAAAGCTTGATTCTTTATGACTACTTAATATAACAAAAGTGGCACAGAAGCTAGAACGACATGTGGAATTTGAAGTATTAGAATACATCTATTAAGGGCAACACCCAAAGACATTTATCAGACAACCTTCCTATTTCAGAAATACAAAGTTAGAAAGTTTGAGTTTTTTCTCTGTTCTCCTAGCATTTAACTGACCACATAGCACTGTTGTGAGTTCAAAGCCATTCCTGAGGTACACTGGTATAAAGGAAAAAAAACATACCTGTGCTCTACCACACAGCTTTGCATTTCTACAGAAAAGTCCTAAGCAAATGGCACTCTGTTTCAGTGATAATTTACAGTACTGTTAAAGACATACTGTAATATTTGAAACCTTAGCTGACAGTACTCTTCCTACAGAAAAATCATTTCGCACATTTGCAAATATCAAATACTGGAAGCTCATTTTCTGAAACTGCAAAGAACAGTTAATGGAACTGCTGAACTCCACACAGAAAATGGCACCAAAAGCAGAATTAGAAATAAGGAGTCTTGTATTTTACCCTCCGTGTTTAGCTGACTTTATCATGCTTACACATTCCTTCACTGGTCTTAAAAGCAAGCCCTTCAATTATGTTACATGTAAAAAATTATAATCAGAACTAGAGGTTTAAGTCCACTCTTCCATTTACCTACAGGTGCATATTTTAACAAGGGAGAAAAATACTGTTCCATTGCATTTCAAAATTTTTTTTGTCTAAGGCATATCAACTGAACAGGCACTGTATCTGCTGCTTAATGAACAGCACTCCTCGCACCCTCTCTCAAGACAGAAAGGCTTTGTTCTGCTAGGTTCTTCATTAGCTTCTGAAATAAATATTGAAGTTACCTTTGCCCTGCTTAATAGTTCTGCAATTAGTCTAATGGACTGAAGATTTCTTTGAGCCAACAGGAGCTTCCTTTCTTCTAACTTTATCTTCTCTTGCAGTTTTTTCTGTTCTTCAGCTTGAAGCTTTTCGAGTTGTTTTTTGTTTCGTCGAACTTCACGATCTTTCTGTTTCTGTTCTCTCTTACGCAGCTTTTCTTCTCTTTTTCTCTCTCGCTCATATTCTTCAAGCTCTCTCTGCTTCCTAAAAAAAGAGATTAATTTTTTTTACCTTTTACTTCTACTTTACATAAACAAAATATTTTCATACTTTGAGTACATCTGTTTCTAAGTAAGCTTTGATGGTTAGTGAAAAACAGGAGGAGAGAACAGTGAACATTCGAACATTTTAATCTCTAGTTCTGAAAGCATAAACCACCAGCCTGCCAATATTTAAAAACAAGTTGGAATACAAAAATAAAACATGAATACGACAAGGTTTTCATTTTTTTTAATCCAATCAGACCAGAAACAGTAACAATGCATCAGGTAGATGGGCAGGCAATCTTCACAGTGAGAAGAAAATTACCATGCCAATTAACTGGTGTGGGGTTGGTGGGGTTTATTTCAGTCATTAGAACAAAATGGTAGCTTACATAAAAGGCCAAGGATTTCCAAGGTCAGATGTCTAACGGCGTAACTGTTAGGAAACTGAGTGTTCTGCATATTTGGTTATTTTGAAGTAAACATAAGCATTAGTGATAATCTAAATAACCTTACAGTTCCAGAAACTGTTTACTATCTAAACATTAAGCAATGAGAATTTATATGCATCAAGGCAAATGGACACCATACGATCTCTGAAACAATGTGTTCCATTTGGGTTTATATTCTGGATAGCTGTCTTATGGTGTTTGCTCCCCTAGACATTTTCTTAAAATGGCACTGTTAAAATACACCTGTATCCCAACCTTTTCCCCAAAAAATACTGTTAATACTAAATGAGCTTTAAAATATCAGTAGTAGAACTAGTGCATTATTTTCAGTTCTTCACTTACAATGAATGTTTTTCCATCAGAATGACTATGCGTCATGTAAGTTCTCAGCTCTTGGAATTACAGTTCAAGAAAAAAAAAAAAGGGAAAAAAAGAAAAGAATGTAAAACTTTTTTTTTTTTAAATCTCATAATCCCTGAATCCTATTTCCTTTGAAGGATCACAGTATTCTCACTCAGTTTCAGTGCTTCGCTTTAGCTACAGGAGTAGAACTTTGAAAGGAAACTTGCATTTAGTTATTTTTCATCTATTGATGATGATGTGAAGGAGTGTTGATGGTTTCGTTATGCCTGACTGTTAAAACATAATTCAGCAATAAGCAATATATACCTTTCTTCCTCTTTTTGTTTTTCCTCAGCTTCTTTCTCTCTGCGTTTTTGTTCTTCTCTCTGTTTTTCAAGCTCTTGAAGCTTTAGCCTTTCAAGCTGACGCTTTTTTATTGATGCATCACTAAGGTGTTTTGTCGAGTCAAAAGAAACCTTTACAGGATTGAAAACAGTTTTAAGTAGACAAAGAGATAAATTCCCTACAACCTAAATAACCTCCCCAGTCATTTTAACCTAGCACAAAGGTATCCAAACCACAGTGTAAGTACAAACAGAAACTTATTATGTTTTTCAAAACGAAAGGACCTTCTCTATGTGCCTAGCGCAAGCACTGGAGTACTATAACCAGGTAACTGGGAACTAAATGCCTGCACACTAACACAATCAGGCACCAGTTTACAGTTTTGTGTGTCTGACATCCAGAAGTACACCCTTGTGTTGTTTAGGCCTTGGCTGTCCGATGTTTTCTACCTGTCAGAACGGCAACATACAGAATTCTTTCAACTCATGTATACTAATTAGGGACTGTACAGCACAAGGTAGAAATGGGCCTAAATAAAGGCCTCCCTTTCTGTCTAAAACTGCAATACTTAAGTTCAGAAGAATAAGCAGTTCTGCAATATTTAGCTCTATCTGGTTTAATTGCATCCCCACCAATGCTAACAGCAAGATTCCCAAATTGAGGTAAACTGAGCTGTAGCTGCAAGTCTGAGACTGGGTACACGTGAGAAAAGGAAGTTACACACATCTGAGAAATGAGACCTGGGAAAATTATCAACTTACAGGACATACAAGTACATCTTGGCCATCTCCAGCTGCATGCTGGAACAGGACATCACAGCCCTTGTGTCCTACTCTTGCATCCTAAGTAATCCACCTGTCTGCAGGCAGGCAGGGCTCTGTGATACATTCCCACAGGCCCATCATTGTGAACCAAGGGCAGAGAAGAAGCACATACTCTGCAGCTGAATTCACCCAGGCTCTATGTAAAGTAACATTTCACTAGCAGGCTAAAAGGACAGAAAGGAAGAAACAGACAAGGTGGTGTGACCTTGTAAGAAAGAGATCTATCCTGACACGACAGTCACAAACAGAGCCTTATCTCTTTTCTATCGACGTCCAGGGCAGCTGCTGGGAAGGAATGCTTCTGCTTGCACGGACAAACTAAATTTGGAACCCTGACTCCCTGCATATAAGTGGTGATTTGAATTTCACGTCGCCTTGAAAACTTTTGAGAGTTAAAGTGCAAAAATTGTCTATGCTTATCTTGTTTGATAACAAGATGAAAGACCATGGTATTTTAGTTATACTGACTAATCTACTATTTAAATATTTGCATGCCCACACCACAGAGAGGAGCACTCAAGCTTTTTCCTGAAATACACTTTCAGCATTCACAAACATTTCACTCAACCAATATGCAAATGCACAGACCACCTTCAAACATACCAGAGCAAGTTTTCTTCAGGCCATGCTTTCATAGACATTACATCTGAACAGACTGTCTTGTTCTCTCCTGTCATGGTTCTATTTTCTAAGACAATGAGGTTATAGAAAAAAAACACCTGGAAAACTCAGTATGTAAACATTGAGAATGAGGCATATTGCATTCGTAGGAAATTGCGTTACAGATTAACATTATAATTTAAATTTTCACAAGATTTTTCTGTGTGTGAACTGCACCAATGCTTAACTGTGTATTCCCCAGACCATACAGGCCACATGCTATTGAACTGCACAATTCTGACGCCTGTTTGGCAGACCTCATTATCAATGAAGAGACCAAATACAGAGGCTGTGAAATTCTCTTCCCAAATTTTTATTTGTAAGGAACACAAGAAAGAACAATGAGCTTTAAAGTCAGCCTTCTGGTGAAATATATCTGAACTTGGGCAAAATTAAAATTTTAAGTGAAATGTCAATATTTATAAATCCGTATCAATTTCATGTTCATATACTTGGTCCTTCAATCAAGTGGTTCGCATTTTTTAGAACTGTATTGTTAAAAAAAAAAAGGAGCAAAAACCCCACTCACTTTGCCTAACAACACATTTTTTCCTCCATCATGTACCTACTATTACAGTAGTGCTGTTCACACCACCTGTTGTCATTATCACACTACACAGATGTGGGTTTGAAGCACTACAGAAATAACACTGAATGGTACTTTGTCTTTCACATGGGTTCCCATGAAAAAAAACATAGTTTCTCACCTTTATATTGCAAGCCACTGCTTTGCCATCATCGCCTTTATACATCAGCTTCATCCCTCGCAGGGCATTCATGGCCTTAATGAAACCAGCGTATTCTTGATATTGAACGTAAGCTTCGAAATTTAAATGGCCTCCAAAACTGAATGTGTGAAAATTTCTGCCAGTCATTTCTTCTCTGTAAGGGTCCAGCATGGGTATGTCCACATTACGTATCTCTCCGAAGTTCTTGAAAACTTTTATAAGTACTTCCTCACTTGGCTTTTCCGAGCCAGAGTCCTTTGCTGCAAACCACTTACAAGGTAAGCCCTCTAAGTGAATAGTATCCGGCCTTTCCCCTGGCAAAGTTTCATTCATATCTTTCGCATCACGGAAAAATGAGTCCCAGTCGTGTCTGGTTGGAAAGTCGATCTTATATTCTGCAGCACGGACTTTCAAAATGTCCGAGAAGCCGCTGAGCTTTATTGTTTTGCCATCAAGGCATGCCAGAAAAGACTTAACTAAACTTTTGTTTTCAACCTCTCCTTCAAACCGGATGAAATCCATCGTGCTTTTAGAAATCCGCAGAGTGGAAAATTGATGAGTTTGCACCATCCCTTTCAATCTTTCCATCACTTCCCAGTTTGAAATGGATTTTCCTGGTTGTTTCAGCTGAGGAAGTGCCACACTGATGGTCATTTTTGTAATGGGTTTAAGGTATAACCCACAGGGAGCACAGAGCTCTACAGCTTCTGATGTATCATGAACTATAGTTGCAGCAGCCATAACACAGAAAAAGCATAGGATAAAAAAAATAAAAGATGCAAGTTTAAGACGCAGGCCAACAGTAGTCAAATAAAATAGCCCTTATCCGTAAATAATAGAACTTTTTGGCCACTTAACCATTCCCAAGATAAAACAGTGTTTCTTAACACAAGAGACAATTAGAGAGTTAAAACTGAGTAATACAAACATCTTAAATTACTTTATAACCACTACAGCCTATAAGTAATTAAATCTCAGTAAGGTCTCAGGAAAAACCCTAAGAAGCTGTTGACAATCTTAGGAATACATGAAGTTGGTATGTGATGGCTCAGAAAGCAGCTACCCTTTCTCAAGAAGGAAGGAAGGAACTGGTGGAGCGATGCCACACCGCTTTGAAGTCTACTTAACAACCAGTAAACCCCAGCAGGCTAGCGCCGAGGCGGATCCCACGTTCTGGTGTCTGCAACGAGAGAAAAACGTCCCTTTTATGTAAACGCCTTAAGCCCCATCGCCCTCCCTCCGAGCAGCGCTGAGGAGCCTCAGCAGTACAAAGCGGAAGAGCGCCGTGATCCACACCGGAGCCAGCGACCACCACCGGTCGCACAATCTGAGTGCGCGAAGGCTGGCAGCTGCCCTCGACGGGATGAGCCCAGGTGGCGGGGCGAGGCGCCGGGAAGACGACGGCGAGGAAGCCCCGTTTCCCTCTCCGACACCAGCGGGCCGGTCCGAACAGGGCACTCGCCGCCGCCGCCGCTTCCCCTACACGTTCCCCGGCCGCCAGAGCCCAGCGGCGCTCCGCCAACCCCCAGCCCCCCGAATGGACCTTCCCGGCGCCCGCCTCACCCACAGCCAGCGAGGTGGGCCGACCCCGTGGGCCACCGACCCCGCGTACGCTACCCTACCCGCCCCCGGCCCTCTGCCGGACCCTGCCCTTGCGCGCTCCCCCTACGCCGCTGCCGCTTCCGCTTCCGCCGGGAGGAAAGCTCCCCGGCCGGCAAGGGGGCGGGCGCGCTCTCTATGGCAGACCTCTCTGTGACAGCGGCGCCTGTCGGAGGGGCGGGACAGTGGGAGCTGAAAAACAAGATGCCTACTTTGGGGTGCGGTAGTACCATTTTTCCCTTGCTTTTCCCCAGAGACATGCAACAAGAACACTGAAACCCTGCCGAAAGCATGGAGGACAGAGATGATGTGCTGGAGCTCACCAACTACCAAGAAAGATAGCCTCCAACTTGCTACTTACTGCACATTTCCCATACTGTGTGCTTTTTTTGAGAACAAATCCAGATCCTGTATTCCTGAAAGAACAGCACAAATCAATTCTGCATAATTTAGTTGCATAAAAACGAGTGCCTAGTGCTGTTTGAAATGCTGTAAGATATCCAAGCCACATATATCTTGGAAAATATGCCACATGACCTACAGGAAACCTGACTATGCTATTGGCTGAAGATTGGACACCCTGTAGCATCCCAAATGGCAGTAGGCATGTGAGCTGCCAGACTGTCAGTTTTCAGTGTCATCATTTTACTATCAGCAGATTCCTGATACCTGGGGCTCCGCAAGTTAGGGATGCAGAAGTTGCCGCATACGCACAGGAGAACAGCTCTCTCCATTCCTTGCACAACCACTGTCTAGGTATGTGGCCTCACGTTTTCAGAGAACTCCAGTTTCAACAAGGACTGTAGCTGCATCTCCCACCTACCTCTCTCAATTTTCTGATGCTCGTCCCTAGCCCACAAGCTGTTCCTCCTGCTGCTGCCAGCCTTCTGCTCTCGTCTAGGGACTCACCCACTACAGCACCTTCCTGCCCCTGCTCCAGTGTTTTGAAACAGGCACCAGGTCCCACCTTTGATAAACTCCCACAACTTGAGAAACTGGAACTGCAGTAACTTTCAGTGGCAGACTGGTGCTAACCGCTGTGTGGAAACAGTTACTTTGAAGCATCAAAGAAAACACTCAGCACCCATCAATCCTACAGCTGCACAGTTTACACAGTTGTGCAGAGGTGCTATTTCACGGTGCAGCTGCTGGTAACTGCTGGCCCTAAACTTTTTTTCTTTTTTACACTGTAGTTAAGTACTAGTGTAAAGGCAGTATTGTGAACTACTGCTGCTATACAAGAGCTTGAAATAGTTTACACTTTATAGTCTGGTGCACCTGCATAGTGTGCTGCACCTTGTTCTACAAACTTGTGCTTGGGAGTGCACAAAGCAGGTATAAGTTATGCTCCAGAGAGTTTCAGTGGCAGCACAGTTAGACACTGCATATGGTGAAGAACTTGAATGGTGTGCATAATGATAGCCCCATCCCTACAGACTGTTTCAGAAACATTCTGTACTTTTAAATGAAAGAGTAAATCAATACTCTGAAAAGTTACAAGCTGTCAGAACTGACGTTACTCGTGTCCTGACATCAACCACAACCATGACAGCTTTCATAAACTATTTTCTGACACTGTTACAAGCTGTACATTTAATAATATTATAAAACATATAGGCAAGAACAATTAGTGATAATTGCGATGCATATAATTTTTAAAAGATTTAATCAGACATTAAGACTGCAGTGTGGAGAGTAAACAGTGTCGCTGCTCAAATGCAGTCCTCTGTTTTGAGCAGATGCATCTTTTTAAAATTTTTTTTTTTTCCACTGTAGTAGATACCTGAATGATTAAATAAAATATCTTTATTTAGGTTTCAGAGTCTGAAATGAAGGTCAGTAAAACGAAAGCATCACAGCCACCTGGAACAGGGAGGATGAATAGGCAAAGTAAACATTAAGGAACTATATGCAAGTACAGCAGCGTATATAAATCTGGTTTATACTGTAAGACATTGACTTTCACTAACTCTGACAAATACATTGTACTACCCACTTTAAAAACTATATAAGCATGTCTAAAAGCTTGTATCCTTTTTTTCTGGCTTCAGCAGAACATCTAATAGAAGATAGCACTTCTTGTCTATAAACTTTCCCGTATGTGCCTTCACTAGTTACAACACTGAATCCCCCAAAAGTTCACTAGAGGGAGTGCTTGTATTTACATACGCTTAAGAGACACAGTTATTAAAAACAACTAAAATAGGCTATAACCAACAGCTACTAGTTTTGTGATCATGCCAGACTACACGCCATTCTTCCTTTCTTGAAAGATAATACAATTCTCCCATGGTCTCATCTGTGTACTACTTCTGCTCTTTCTGAAATGCACCATTTACTTAACCTTAGTAGTCATTTGTGGTAATGCATGCAAGATATTGCATGGATGTTTACATTAAATAAAACAACCATCATAATTCCATTTCCTTTCCTTCCATCTTCCATCCTTTCCAAAACACACCAAAGAAGAAGAAAATATCTTTTTAGTTTAAAACTTACTTGTGTCTGTTGGAGAGTCATTTATCTCCTGTGCTCATCTGATATTTTGTTCAGAAATGCTCCTTGTACACATCCTTTCATCCTTTAGAAACAACTGAAGTACATGGTACCCTATGGTTGCTTTCAATATGATTTCTATTTTTTTTTTTTTTTGTCATTGAACAGGGGTTATCTCTTTATTCTCTTACACACAAAATTATTCACTGGGAAGTCAGACACTTATATGAATGATGTTTGGAGGCAGAGGCAGCAGCACAGAAGAATCTCTTGCATGACAAGATTACTTAACTGTTAAAGAGCCATCATAATGTTGTTTTCAAACTCTAAATAGCCTCTCCCCACAAAGCAAAATTAAACCCTGAAGTGGGTAAGAACAGAGGAATGACCCTAGAATATATTAGTTTATTTCCCATGGTGGGTATCATTCTACTTCCTTTCATTGGTTCTACTATTTCTACTACCACCCTCTTTTATTTTTTTTTAATTTACTTTTATTTTTTCCGTGACTGAATGCTGTGTGTCCATGAAGTGTGTGAATTTGATGAATTGCCTCCTTTGAAAGAATACATAATATTAGAAGTAATACATTCGCTGATGCAGGACCATTTAAATTAAGTGGAATTAATCATCACTTCCTGTGGACAGTTCTCCGTAGGCCTAATTGTTGTATTCTGCTTAGAGTGGTAGAATGTGACAATATACAGAGACATTTGCACTCAACCTAATTCATCTTTATGACAGATAACTGGTCTTGTTAGCACAGATTAAAAGCATGCAATTCAGAGCAGATCCTTTACTACTAATTTATCTCAGCACACTGTGCCCACTAACTATCTTACACTAGACATAAATGGCAGTATTTTTGCTTTTAGGTTTCAATAAGGAGGAATTAGCTTCTGTAGTGGTACTGGTTTATAAACTGTCTGATCAAACCATAGTGTGGTGTAGCCTATAAAACATAAGAATCAGATTTGAGTTCCAAAGACACATTGTACTATGCTCGCTAGCAAGATGTCTGTTTTGAATAGTTGCAGTAGCATGCTGTCCAATGTATGACTGATTATTTCAGGTTTTGTACATGCATGTGTGAGATGTTTTCACACACTGATAGATTTCAATAGTTGTCACTTAAATAAGTAAAAATCTATTAAAATTGGAGTTTTTTCTACTCTTTTTGCATTAACTGTTTAAGGGGAAATGTCCATTTTTTTTAAAAAAGAGGCAAAATTGCATTATTACAGTTGTAGAACTAGGAATTTCTGAAGATGTTTCAAGCAGACATGATCCCCTCTGTAGGTTCAGCCTCCCATCTCCATTTATGTTTCACGTAATCGAGAGAGATAGTATGTATTTTGGTAGATCAGACATAAGTGACTGTGGCATCCATTCCTTGTTTCATCAGAAATGGCTATTGCCCAGCCTTGCTTCCCAACACGCACATCAGGGAGATCCCCTATGCTCCATCAGAGACACACAAGTTTGTGTGCCTTCCTCCTGAGGGAAAGCCCTCAGCTATTCTGATGATTCTGTGCTCTGGAGTGACAAACCACTAATAGGATGCTTTTCTTTAAGTACTCTCTTCTCTTCTCTCCCCAGATACGTCAAGAGGTAGAAAGACCACTTCTGAAGGGCTNTTAAGAAAGGGTAAAAAAAAAAAAAAAAAAAAAAAAAAAAAAAAGGAAAAAAAGTCTTGATAGTCAGAAAAAAAAAACAAACCCAAAGTTATGCAGATACCACATATGGCTAATATTGGACAGCAATCAACTCCCAGACAGAGACTGAAAGTTTCTGAAACTATTAGGTTGTTGATCTTGCCACAGATGAGCAAATATTGAGGTACTGTTGCTTGCACACATCTCAATGGGTATCAGTTCATGATTTTTCTTAAAGACTTCCAAGTAAGATGCATCACACACCATGGAAGAACTTTACAGAAAATGGCAAAACTACAAAGTTTAGGTACTCTTCTACCAAACTTCTGTACATAAAAGAGTTCTTACACATGCTACTATATCATAATTACTAAAATACAGTTAGCAGTTATCATCTGGCTTTTGATTGTTGTTTTAATTTTATTTTTAACAGTAGTAGTATTCCTTTTGCAACATCAGGCAACATAATTTTCCACAAAGTGAGATACTATTCATTTCCCTTCTGCGTCTTCAAATGTCTTTCCTTCTTTCTGTGGCTGATGTTCATAAAGACTATGGAAAAAATAGATTGAATTCCAAATCTAGTGTAAAAGCCATCACTGATGTGCTCAAAAAGTATATTCGTGCTGGTTTTTGCTGGGATAAATTTAATTTTCGTCATAGTAGCTTTACAGGTCTATGTTTTGGATTTGTGCTGAAAACAATATTGATCACAAGGATATTTTAGTTTCTGCTGAGCAGTGCTTACACAGTTATTGGCTTTTCTGCTTCCCACCCCACTCCACCAGTGACTAGACTGGAGATGCATGAGAAGTTGGAAGGGGACATAGCTGGGACAGCTGATCCTGACTGAGCAAAGGGATATGCCATACTGTATGATGCCATGCTCTGCAGGTAAAACTGGACAAAGAAGAAGGAAGTGATGGCTTCCAAAGTAACTGTTAAGTGTTGTAGGGCCCTGGTTTCCTGGAGATGGCTGAGCACCTGCTTACTGATGGGAAGCTATGAATTTATTGCTTGTTTTGCTTTGCTTCTGTGCATAGCTTTTGCTTTACTTATTAAACTGTCTTTATCACAACTCACTAACTTTCTCACTTTTACTCTTCTGATTCTCTCCCCTGTCCTACTGAGGAGGAGTGAGCGAGTGAGTGCAGCTTAGCTGCTGGCTGGGGTTAATCTATGACAAGATTTGAGGACATACTGCATGTAAGTACAGTGATCCTTGGTACCTATAGTATGAGCTGTTTCTTTGTTGAGTTAAAGGTTCTTCCTTTCAATTTCTCATGCACTACTGTTGCTAATTTAAATCTCTTCAGTTTCTCTTATAGCTTTCTGTAATAATGCCAAAGAACACAGAAACCGTAGTGTGAATTTTTCTAAATTGCTCATTTCTGTGGTCAAAGCAGCAGCTTTGATTCTGTTCCTTGTTTTGCAACTGATTCTCACATGACTTTGAGCAAGATACTTCCCTGTCTGAGCATCACTTCTTTCTGAGTCTATTGAACAGAGTAGACTAGAAAGATGCTAGGCATGTATTTTAATTTTGCAGCTTGCTTTGAAGTGTCTAATCAAAATGTAAAATAAAATTGTCTAACATTCACCAAAAATGCTTATTCCTATGACAAATAAATGAAGACATTTCTGCAATACATGCATATGGTAGTTTAAGGCTTATTGGAATATTCTATTAAGAGAAATTGGTACTTTCCTGAAAGTTCATTGCAGAATCTGAATGAGCAGTGCATTGGTTGTGAAAGAACAACAATAATAAAGTCTATATCATTCATTGGTTTCCTAAGAGGTATAAAAAGCCAGTGTATAAATAATTTTCTTCTCTTGGCTCCTGGGCACTGGATCTGTTTGCTGTTCTTTTGTTTCTCTCTCTAACTCCTCCACTAACCTTGACTGACCAGATAAGTTATGAGCTTTGCTGATTGTTTTCGGTCTGGAGAGAGAGAGGGTGACTTTGGCCCCTTCTTGGCTTTCTTTGTCTGGGGGGGAAGATTGGATTTCTGTATTATTTCTAAATTGTATATAATTATAAATAAATGTAAATATATTGCATATATATGCTTGTCAATTTACCTTTGTTTACCTTTGCTGTAAAATATAGCTTTATCTTACTTCCAAGCCATATGAGCTGGTCTGGTAAATTTTAGTTGCTGGGGGGGAAGTTCCAAACCCACCACAATGTGTGATAGAGCATGAGAAATCAGCTGTTGCATGTCCAAGCAACAATTTTCGCAGCAATCAGTAATATATCGAAGCCTATCAATCATTAATTGTTAAGCCATCTTTATCATGGGACAGAGTCTTAATAGTATATCTTCATCTACATATGCTACAGTCTAATCGTTGCCTCTTTTCTAATTTGGTATGAAATAACCATATGAAGCACGTTTTCACTAAAGGAAAATTTGTTTACATTGGTGCAAGGAGACCTAAGTATGAGTCACAGGACATGATTTAGAAAAGGAAAAGGTCATGACTGCAAGATCCTTGTGCTATAAAAAGCAGAAGTCATGATAACAGCCATATTGTTATGTTTCAAAGACTTTGTGGGAAATAAATGTCGGGGCAAAGCTGTAAAGCCTAAGAACCTTTTGTCTGTAGCTTCAGTTTCCCAATTTGCCCTTTGCTAGGAAACTTAGGTGGTATAATAAATTGGTATATTCACTAGATTTCAGTATTTCTGTGGTTTCACAGTCTTGCTAGCATTCCAGAGTTCTTGTTCCATCTTTTAGAATGCCTTTGTTTAGTAAGCTAAGGGTTGGATTTTTAAATTAATATTTCCTGCCGATTATGTGTTTAAATATTTTACATATATATAGCTCATTGTATATTGTAGATTATAGTATTGTAAAAAAGGCTTTAAGAACTTAAATTCTATGTCAGTAATTGCTTACAATTTTATCATCCTTCCCTACAGAGCTAGGTCACCCCAATTTTCTTTACAATAATGAATACCAAGCTAAGTGGTATGGTTGATAAGACTGAAGGACAGGATGCCATCCAGAGGGACATAGTCAGGCTGTTGAGGTGGGCTCAGGAGAATCCATGAAGTACACTAAAGCAAAGTGCAAGGTCCTGCACAGAGGCCAGGGCAACCATCGATATCAGTACAGGTTGGGGAATGATGAAATTGAGAACAGCCCTGCAGAAAAAAATTTGGAGGTACTCATGGATGAGAAGCTGGACGTAAGCCAACAATGCACATTTGCAGCAAAGAAGGCAATTCACATCCTGGGTTGCATCAAAAGAAGCATGGCAGCAGGTTGAGAGAGGTGATTCTGCCCCTCTGCTCTCGTGAGACCTGGAGTATTGTATCCAGCTCTGGGGCTGCCAACACAAGAGAGACTTGAACCTGCTGGAGCAGGTTCAGAGGAGGGCCACAAAGATGATCAGAGGCCCGAAGAACCTCTCCTCTGATGACAGGTTGAAAGAATTGGGGGTGTTCAGCTCAGCAAAAAGAAGGTTCCAGGGAGACTTTATAGCTACACTTCAGTATTTGAAGGGGACCTACAGGAATGCTAGGGAAGGACTGTTTAGAAGGGCTTATAGCAATAGGATGAGGGGCAATGGTTTTAAAGTGGAGCAGGGTAGATTTAGGTTGGACATAAGGAGGAAGTTCTTTATGAAGAAAGTGGAACAGGTTGCCCGGGGATGTAGTTGAGGCCCTGTCCCTGGAGACATTCAAAATCAGACTCAGTGTTGCCCTGGGGCACCTTCCAACCCAATGCAATCTGTGAATCTGTGAACCTCTAGATGTGGTTCCTGTAATCTCAACCAGTTTCTGAGAGACGATGACTCTCTTTAAGCAAGTTCTGCTGATTACAAGATTGTTGAAAAATACAAAGTTTTACGCAAATGTTTGCAGCTGCTCTGACTCAGCTCAGCACTCACTTTTTGTGCTTTGCATGACTTTCACTGACATCTTTGAGTGTTCTTTCTAAAATAGTCAGTTTAGCATTATAGCATATTGGTTTGTAAGAATAAACTCTTGAGGCCCACTGAGTTCAAGACAGCTTGTAGTAACTCTCTGTAGTATGCAGAAGAAAGCAGCATGATAGGTGAAATGTTTGTCCAAGAGACTGAAACTGGATTTTCCTCCCTATCAAAATTTTTGTATAAACCCTCTCCGACTAAAGGAATTAAGCACAGTGATGCTTAAATTTTAACTGTGAAGCCATTGCTCAATATGAGCACACCTGCATACAACGCATGGAAAGAGTCAAACACCTTAGGTGAACTTCTAAGGAAACAGTGTCGTGGCCTGAAAAGGCCAAGGTGGGCTTGTACATGTGCTGGCTTGCCCAGGCATGCTCCCCTGCCCCCCCCTCCTTCTGTGCTGGAGGTGGTGGCCACAGGAAAGGGGACGAAAAGCCCCAGCTTCACCTAATATGGGCAAACTGGGCAAACTGCCATCCTGATTGGCTAATCTATGTCCAAAGGCCCATCAGTCTCAGGCTGAAATATATAAAGGATGAGCAGGTAGCACAAGCTCTCTCTTGCTCCTCTCTCACTCCTCTCTTGCTCTGCTATTGTGCCCGTGCCTGCTGAGGCCCTGATGCCTCCACGCAGTCAGCCTGCTGCCAAGAGAGCTAGGACCAGCCAGCATCACACCGTGCCGAGACTGCACACCGCAAGACATCCTGCCCGCACATGAGAGCCTGCTGCCAAGACAGAAAGGACCAGGTCAGAGATCGTCTGCCTCCTTTCTGAAGCGTCCAGGAGCCTGAGGAAGCTCCAAAGCCTCCAGCAGCTTTTGGTCCGGCAGCAGCCCCGCCACGTGCTTTGGGTATTGTCCCATGATATTTTTGTGAGTAAATACTTCAAGCCTCTTGTAATCATTGATTGCCTTCTGCCATAAGCAGAAAGGAGCTTCCTGC
>WBNM01033986.1:2105-13796 GCA_013399055.1 Ramphastos sulfuratus | reverse complement strand
CCCTCTCTCTCCTCTTCCCTCTCACCCTCTGTTTTGTTCATCCTTTAATGAATAGTTGTGTGGTGCTATCTGGGCTCATTTGCACCTTCATTTCACAACCCAGGAATCTAAAAGAACAAATCTTGCTCCTCTGGACAGAGATATTATTAATCTCTGCTCTCCAGACCTTGACAAACCTGTATAAAGTTTCCATGACCAATGCAAAGAACCAATTATTATTAAAATTAGTGATGGGGATGGTGAGAGTTCTGAATACTGAATATTAATAAACAACATTAAGCTTTGAAAAACATCATCTTGCATTAATTCATTACTCCTCCACTACATTTGCTGTAAGTGGAAAAAAATTATATATATATATTTCCTTAAACAAGAGGAAAGGCTGAAAAAGCACTGTGTTGAAAAAGGATTGGATAATTAATTCAGGATTCTTTTTTTTTAAAACATATACAAGTTTATTTATAAGTTTTATAAATAAGCCCAAACAGGGTGAAAAGTGGTGGGGTTTTTTTTTCCACATTTTCAAGTCTATTTTTCCTGCCCACAGAAAGTTGCCTGCTTAAGCAGAAATTGGCTTGCAGTGTGTAATTCTGCACTGAGTTTTTGCAGAGCCAATTATTATCAGCACATGAAGGCAGAGGAAGGAGCTCAAAAATTAGAAAATAGTGTTCCAGATTTGCTGCTGCTGCTGCTGCTACTGATTTTCTCTCAGGGGAAAGTATTATGGGGTACCAAAGACAGTCACATCTTTTATGGACCAAAACTGGGAGTGGGGAGATTGAGACTGGATGTTAGGAAGAAGTTCTTCCCCATGAGGGTGCTGAGACACTGGCACAGGTTGCCCAAGGAGGTGGTGGAAGCCTCATCCCTGGAGGTGTTTAAGGCCAGGCTGGATGTGGCTCTGAGCAACCTGCTCTAGTGGGAGGTGTCCCTGCCCATGGCAGAGGGGCTGGACCTGGCTGATCCTTGAGGTCCCTTCCACCCCTGACAGTTCTGTGATTCTGTGCATACACTAAACCTGTGATTTTCAGCCCAGCTATGAGCAAAGACAAAAGCTGGACACATCACCCAGCCAGATTTTGCCTTGAGTGATTTCATCAGCTCATTCTGAAGCCTTCCAACCCTGACAGTTCTGTGATTCTATGATTCTCCACCTATGATTCAGAGAAATCAAAGCCCTGTTAAATTTAATAGAGCCATTTAATGGCAAAGATGAGAACACTTTGAGGTGTGATCAGGGCAGGGAGCATTACAGCAACAGTGCATAAACCTTTCACAGGTATCTCATTTAGTCCTGAGGTACAGCTTCACTAAGCACCATTCATTTTAATTCAATCCTCCACAAGTGGCTATGCAAATTATTTGCACACAATAAAAACACTAATTTTGTGGTTTGGGAATACATCACAACCCTGCAGAGGCAGGCCTTTCTATTTTGAGAGCTCTCCCCCACAGCTCTGCTGCTCAACTTATCCTATGACTGATGTGAGCTTTCAATTGCCAAAATGGAAATGAATCACAGAAACATTCAGGTTGGCAAAGCCCCTCAGGGTCACCAAGTCCAACCCATATCCCTGCTCTGCAAGGTGCAGCCTAAACCATAGCCCCAAGCACCACAGCCAAAACACCTTTAAACACAGCCAGGGTTGGTGATTCCACCACCTCCCTGGGCAGCTCATTCCAGTGCCTGACCACTCTTGCTGGGAAAAAAAAATAATTTATGTCCAGTCTAACCCTGCCCTGCTGCAGCTTCAGGCCATTCCCTCTTGTTCTGTCTCCAGTTACCTGTGCAAACAGACCCAGTCCCACACACAAAGGACTATCCTAGGTCGACTCACCAAGGAAGGGCAGTGTAAGAGTTGAAGGAAATGCAACAAAATGCATCCATCAATGCAGTGCATTGATATCTGTGACTGCATTCACAGCATCACNCAATGAATGCTGTTTGTAAAGAAGCAAGCCAGGCAAGCACAGTAGCCACAAACCAATTGTTTTTTAACAAGAATGCATACAATGGTTCAGTTTGGAAGGGACCTCAGAGATCATTTACTCCAACCCCTTTGCCATGGGCAGGGGCACTTCTCAACTAGACTTGGAAGCTCGAGGCTTCATCCAACCTGACCTTGAACCCCACTAGGGAGGAGGCAGCCAAAACCCCCCTGGGCAACCCATTTCAGGTTCTCAACACCCTCCTACTGAAGAACTTCTTCCTCAGTTCCACTCTAACCCTGCTCTCCTTCAGCTCCAAACCATTCCCCCTTGGCCTGTCTCTAGGCACCCTCAGGAAAAGTCTCTCTGAAGCCTTCCTGTAGGATCTCTTCAGGTATTAGAAGGCAGCTCGAAAATCCCCCCCAAATTCATCTTCAGGCTGAACACCAACAGCTCTCTCAGTCTATCCTCATAGGTGCTCCAGCCCCTGGACCACCATTGTGGCCTGCTCTGTGTCCTCCTTCTGCTAGGGACACCAGAACTGGGGGCAGGATTATTTGAGGTGGAGATTGACAGATGTTTACTTTGATGTGAAATTGAGTGCATCTGCTTCCAGTTAAGTGACATTAATTCAGTCAGCTTGAAAGAGGACTAAAATACTAATTGATTTGATTAAAAAGAACCCTAGGTGACTATGCTTACCACTCCATTTGCTAAAAGAAACTGCAAAAATCAATTCAGAGATAAAACCCAATTTGAATATATTGATCTATGTACAGCATGGACACAGCAGTTACAACTAGTAAAGGAAACAGCCCATAATGTTAACACATGCTGTGATGAGCTAGATAAAGTCACACAGGATCACAGACAGCCTGTGGTTGGAAGAGTCCTCCAGGCTCATCCAGTCCAGCNCTGCCCTGCTCTGGGCACGCTGCAGCCCCTCAATGTCCTTCCTGCAGTCAGGGGCCCAGAGCTGAGCACAGCACTCGAGCTGTGGCCTGCCCAGTGCTGAGCACAGGGGCAGGATCCCCTCCTGGCCCTGCTGCCCACCCTGCTTCTGAGCCAAGCCAGGATGCCAGGAGCTCTCTTGGCCACTGCTGGCTCATGTTCAGTCACTGCCAATCAACGCCCCCAGGGCCCTCTCTGAGTTGCAGCTTTCCAACCACAGACCAAAGTCCTGGATCCTGACATATGAAAGTCAGGTAACAGGAAAATGTTTTGCAGCCTGATTTCAGCCTTTTTCCCTGACAGACCATATCACAGCCAAGGAGCGATGACAGGTGCTGATAGAAGGGAAAGAAAATAATAACAGGAGACATAAAAAGACCAATCTGATCCCCACATGTACCAAGTGCTCAAATTTATCTCAGCACCCAGTTTGGGGGAAGAAATATTTCAACTCTGAACTGTCAAGAGCTCAGCAGAACTTCCCTTCTGTCTCTCAACCTCAATGTAAGAGGGGGAGGAGAAAATTAATTACCCAAAGTGCTTCTGCTCCATAAAACAATATCCTAATGGAAACAAACCTATAAGCTGTCACAGAGTGACTCTGATCAGACAAAAAACATTTCTACCTCCTGCCTGCTATCTGTGTCTTCAGAGAGCCTGCAGCAAGAGTAAAATAATCATTTTCTTCCTCTTTGCCTACCAGCATAAAACCTTCCTGTTCCCACACAGTCTCCTCCAAATCAGTAGCAAACTCTTCCATCACATCTTTCAACCAAGCATTTTGTGTCTCTTCTGTACTATAACCTGCTGCCTGGTCAGGAGAAGGGAGCAAAGAAAACATCCTTGCTATGCTCTTCCTAAGTGGGCTGCCTCTAGGACACAAACCCTTCCCCACCACTGCAGAGCAGCAGCTGTGGGTACAGCTCAGAGGGCACTTGGAGCTGCTCTGCATGGCATTTCCAGGGCCACTTCAGGTAGGGAATGAATCACAAACACTGCCCTGCCACTACTGCCATCTCCCAGCCATACAAAGCACTCCCAAAGCTCCCAACTACTTCCTAAGGAGTTACTTTTACTGCCAGGTGCAGGCCCTGGCTATGGCAGGGTAGTTGCAATCTTGGTTGAAAGCTATCACCATAAGAGGTTATGGTGAGGTGAAGGTTGGTGTCTTCTGCCAAATAACTTGGAGTATTATGAAAGGGAATAGCTTAACAGCTGCACCAGGGGAGGCTTAGAATCACAGAATTGTCAGGGTTGGAAGGGACCTCAAGGATCATCCAGTTCCAACCCCCCTGCCATGGGCAGGGACACCTCACACTAGAGCAGCTTGTTCAGAGCCACATCCAGCCTGGCCTTAAACACCTCCAGGGATGAGGCTTCCAGCACCTCCCTGGGCAACCTGTGCCAGTGTCTCAGCACCCTCATGGGGAAGAACTTCTTCCTAACATCCATCTGAATCTCCCCACTTTGGAGGGAATGATTTTGGTCCATCCCACTGGGGTGAATGGTTTTGGTCCATTCCTCCAGTCCTATCACTGCCCAACACTCTAAAAAGTCCCTCCCCAGCGTTCTTGTAGCCCCCTTTACATACTGCAAGGCCACAATAAGGTCTCCTCTCCAGACGGCACAGCCCCAACTCTCTCAGCCTGTCCCTCCCGCAGAGCAGCTCCAGCCCTCTGAGCATCCTCATGGCCTTTCCCTGGACACCTTCCAGCTCCTCCACACCTTTCCTATCACAGGGGCTGCAGAACTGGAGACAGGTTGGACCTGAGGGAAAATTTCTTTGCTTCAAGTGTGGTCAGGCATTGGCACAGGCTGCCCAAGGAGGTGGTGAAGTCACCATCCCTGGTGGTGTTCAGAAAAAGGGTAGAGTTAGCAGCTGGGGACATGGTTTAGTGTTCATGGTGGTGTCAGTTTGATAGTTGGACTCACTCTTAGAGGTCCTTTCCAACTGAAAATGGTTGTCTAGTTTCAAATTTACACTTTTAGGCTCTCCAAGATGAGTCCCTAACGCCCAAACTCAGAATGTTCCTATTCCCAGTGAAAGCCTCCTGATTAATGAGCCTTCTGCTTGTCTTTCTAAGGCCAGACTTTGTGACTGCAACCAAGGAAATCTGAGGACTCCAGGTAATTCTGAAGCAATTTCAGCATAACCTTCACAGGAGACAGAAAGCAGATAGAAATCAGCATCAAAAGATGGCTTCTTGACAGTAGCCAGAGCTCTACCCTAAACAGTTCATCTTCCAGGACTGATAAATGCATATTAATTGATTCAATGGCTATTAAAATTCCATTTTGGAAAGTAAATTCCCAAGCCACAATAAATAAATTATTGGACATCTATCACTGCAGAGAAAAAAAAACTTCCATTTTTTAGCATGAATTATGTAGAAATGAGGTAACTCATGAAAGAATACTTCAGAAATTCCTATCAGGTAAAGTTCAAGTTGTGGAGGGAGCAGAAGCACAGTGTAAGGTTATCCAAGTAGGGAGAATCATAGAATGGCTTAGCCTGGAAGAGACTTCAGACACCAGCAAGTCCAACCCCCTGCCATGGGCAGAGATGCCACTGAANGAGACACTGGCACAGGTTGCATTCTGTGCTTCTGCGCTCCACAACCTCCCTGGAGATGTTCAAGGCCAGGTTGGAAGAGGCCTTGAGTGACCTGTTCTAGTGGGAGGTGTCCCTGCCTATGGAACTGGATGAGCTTTGAGGTCCCTTCCAACCTTACCATTCTATGATTCTATGACTGCAGAGTGCAAGCCCAAGGGAAACAGTCATTAGGTTTCCAGGGAATAGCTTGAAACAGACTTTATTTTGAAATGTAAAGTTCTTGCAGGACAGAAAGCAGTGAGCAAAAAAATTTCTTCATCCTAAAAGAAGCCGAAGAGCTGTGGTGGTTTGCCTCAAATACAATGATACCTCCTGGTCCAGCATATGAGCTCTGAGGAAGTTTTGAAGATGGGAATTTAAGATGGAAACCTTCCTCTAGCTCTCTGGTGATAAGCAACATTCTGACAGTGTAACCAGCAACTGCAGAAATAAGTTTTCCCTGGGATTTTTAGGAATAGAACAACATGAAAACTTATCAGCAACATCAAGCTAACC
This sequence comes from Ramphastos sulfuratus, assembly GCA_013399055.1. Taxonomy (NCBI): domain Eukaryota; kingdom Metazoa; phylum Chordata; class Aves; order Piciformes; family Ramphastidae; genus Ramphastos; species Ramphastos sulfuratus. The sequence goes on along the minus strand of WBNM01033986.1, from coordinate 7,807 downwards.
TCAGTTTAAGAGCTTAGATTCATAGAATAGTTTAGATAGGAAGGAAGCATAAATGTCATCCAGTTCCAACCCCTCTGCCATGGGCAGGGACACCTCCCACCAGCCCAGGTTGCTCAGTGCCTCATCCAGCCTGGCCTGGAACACCCCCAGGGATGGAGCATCCACAGCCTCCCTGGGCAGCCTGTGCCACTGTAAGGAATTTCTTCCTATTTCCAGTCTAAATCTCCCCTCTTCCAGCTTCAATCCATTCCCTCTCATCCTGTCACCAGCAGCCCTTATCAAAAGTCCCTCTCAGCTTTCCTGCAGCCCCCTTCAGGTACTGGAGGGCTGTTGGGTGATCTCCTCAGAGCCTTCTCTTCTCCAGGCTGAACAGCCCAAACTCCCTCAGCCTGTCCCCACAGCAGAGGTTTTCCAGCCCTCTGATCATCTTTGTAGCCTCCTCTGGACCCTTTCCAACAGTTCCATCTCCTTCTGTTACTGGCACCAGAACTGGACACAGTGCTCCAGGTCTGGCACCCCAGCAGCTTCCTTTTATATTTGTTTTTTTGTTTTCTTGATTTTTTATTTTGGATGGAACTAATTTCCCAGGGTTTAGTAGATACAGCTTTCTTCTGAGAGAGCTTTTTAGCAATATGTTTTGTTATGAGAAGGAGGCTGGAAACTGAGCTGCTGACTTCAGACCTCTAATTTCTGAATTAGAGCAACCTGTTTTTGTTTTCAATTCTGTCCTCCCTTAAGCCACTGCTGTCACACCAAATTGGATTGTGATGGTTTGGGAGCTCCCTGTCCCCCAACACTTTATAAAATCCCCCAGACTAGACTGCCCAGCTGGAAGTTAAGGACTGAAGCTCTATTTACAGCTCAGCACAACGTACAAGCAGAGACAGACACAATAGACAGGAATAGTTACAGAGATAAACAAGTTAAAGGTAAGACAGAAACACAGTTCCCCTCCTAGACATCAGAGTCCCCAGGAGGGGCTCCCAACCACCCTTCCAACTTCCTTCCATCTCTCTACCTTAGCCCAGGGTCTGGCTTACATGCAAGGTGAGTTTGGAGGATCAGCAAGGGGGGTTAGAAGCAGAGTGGTTAGTTAAGTTACACAGCAGAGAGGCCAGAAGCTCGGAGGGAGACAGCGAAAAGACTCTCTGAGTGTCTTATCTATGTTTGTGTTCTTGTTCTTATACATCTCAGCAAGCCTATGAGTGAAGTAGACATCACCATTGCTTGCTTTTCACAGCCTATAATATAATTTTCTCCATTAAAATATTGCAATGAGCCTCAAACCAGCACTTGGATTTATCCACAGAACCACAGAATCAGTCAGGTTGGAAAAGACCTTTGAGTGCAGAGAAGGACAAGGAGGCTGTGAAGGGCCTGGAGAGTAAATGGGGTGAGGAGAGACTGAAGGAGCTGGGGCTGGGTAGTGTGAAACAGAGGAGGCTGAGGGCAGAGCTCATGGCTGTCTGCAGCTACCTGAGAGGAGGTTGTGCAGAGGCTGCTGCTGGGCTCTGCTCACAAGGAATTAGTGACAGGACAAGAGAGAATGGAGCTGCAGCAGGTCAGGGTTAGACTGGACATTAGGAAAAAACTTTTTTCCTGGAAAGAGTGGTCAGGTATTGGCATGAGCTGCCCAGGGAGGTGGTGGAGTCGCCAACCCTGGAGGTGTTTAAAGGTGGTTTGGTTGTTGTGCTTGGGGCTATGGTGAACTTTGCAGAGCAGGTTTGGTGGTTGGACTTGGTGATCCCAAGGGTCTCTTCAATTTGAGTGTTTCTGTGATCATCAAGCACATCCTATCAGCCAACACCACCTAATCCACACTCATCTTTTGATGTTGTATAAGACTCGCAGCTAGGTACTGTGAACACTCATTCGAGTCAGGGTTGGGTTTGGGGTCTGATCAAGCAGAACTGACAGCACTCCTGACGACCAACCAGCGCCCGCGGCGAGCCCCAAGCGACCAACCAGTGCCCACGGGGAGCCCCCTGGCGACCAACCAGCACCCACGGGGAGCCCCACGGCGACCAACCAGCACCCGCGGCGAGCCCCCCCAGCGACCAACCAGTGCCCACGGAGAGCCCCACGGCGACCAACCAGCACCCGCGGCGAGCCCCCCCGGCGACCAACCAGCACCCGTGGGGAGCCCCCCGGCGACCAACCAGCACCCGCGGGGAGCCCCAAGCGACCAAGCAGTGCCCATGGGGAGCCCCCCGGCGACCAACCAGCACCCACGGCAAGCCCCACGGTGACCAACCAGCACCCACGGGGAGCCCCTGACAAGCAGAGACCACAGAGAGCCCCTGACAAGCAGAGAGCATGTTACTGGCAGAGAGCCAACAGCACAGGATTGAAACAAAGGATTTCAGGAAGGAAGGGAGATGGGATTTTAAAATTCAGAGAGAGAGACAGAAAGTAAAGCTGCAGGTATAAAGGCAGCCTTAGAATAAAACTTCCTGCACCTCAAACATGACAGAATGGACAAGACAGATTGGGTAAGGGTTGCTATATTTGAGTTCCACAGAGATGTCCAAACAAGTGAATTAAAGGCAGTTATTTAGGGAACAGCAGAAAACACATCTCTGCTAGCAGAGCCACCACCAAAGGGCACAATGTCAACATTCAGTGCCGCAGCCTGCAGGGTAATTGAATTTGGTAGCAGAATTACTTGCTGAAATTTTAAATAACAGTAGTGGATGCCTCCCACATTCACTCACAGGAGAAAGCACTCAGGAAAAAGGAGCACTGTGCAGGAAGATGAAATGTCACCCGTATCATAGCACACATGGCACAGAAAGGGGTCTGGAGCCAAATAATTTGCCAGCACCACAGCACTGAGTGCATCTTTGGTTCAGTTCACTTTTGGGGAGAAAAACTAACTGCAGGTGTTGTTGAGCTGGACATTCCTGAAGTGAAATCCCAGTGTGTTTTGGAGGGAGACAAGCACAGAATCACAGAACACATCCACTTGGAAGGGCCCTCCAAGCTCACCCAGCCCCAGCCTCCACCCAGCACTGCAGGCTCAGCACCAAACCACGGCCCTAAGCACAGCTCCACAGGCTGCTGGAACACCTCCAGCCATGGGCACTGCAGCACTGCCCTGGGCAGACCATTGCAGGGCTGGAGAAGCCTTCCAGGGCACAAAGAGTTCCTAAGAGNTGCCATGGTCTAGTCTTGAGGTCTGTGGTAGTGGGTTGGACTTGATGATCTTTGAGGTCTCTTCCAACCTTGCTATACTGTGATACTGTGATAATTGTCTGACCAGGAGTGGCTGACAGTGTAATATTACTTTTTCATGCACTGCAAATCAAGTAAGCCCCCAAGATTTTCCCCTTCCTAGGTTGGCACCTGCTTCCTTTCTCCAAGGTGTGTCCAAGTCTGGTACCAGAACACCCAAAAAGAGAAAGCAAGACACAAACACGAACATAGGACTAGAAAAACACCTGAACACAGGACTAGAAAAACACAGAGCTGCAGCTCATTTGCCATCTTGAGCACCAACAGGACTGTCAACAGGAGCACTCAGTCTAAGCAAAGCACATAAAAGCCACTCAGAGGGGATAAGAGTTGGCAAACATGCGGCTTGTGGAGGATGGAGTGGGTGTTAGCCAGCAGCCCATGTTTGGATGTGTGTGGTCTCATGGTGCAACACTGAGCTTCCCAGAGCTGCTCCTGAATGCCAACCCTGCAGTTAAGGCTGATAGTGGGGCAGGTCCTGCCACCTGGGCAGGCTCTCAGATCAACAGAAGAGGTTTGGCTGAAATGCATACAGCTAAAGAATCTCTCTCACAAAGCTGTAGGAGACTGAGGTCTCCCAGTTGCAGCCCTCTATGCTGAGAAGATTGAACCAACTCATCTGACATCTGCAACACCCACATTTCTGAAAATTTAAGTGGTATTAAGAAATTAACTTAATACTAGCAGTAAAAATTAAGCCTTTAAAGGCATAAAAAGTGCTCTTTTAATTACTGAGAGTAAGTAACATATGAATGAATGTGGCATAAATTGGAAACCCACCCACTGTGTAATGGAAGCTGGGAATAGGCTCAGAGACAGAAAGCAAATGAGCTGGAAAAGAAAGAATAAATGATCTGGGAATGCTGTTTTTCACATTATGCATTGTGTGAACCCAAAGAGATCCCCGCTCTAGCAGCATTTTCATTTCACCTTGGATGGAAAAGTACTGGCTTAACAGACACACACATTTGCATCTCATTTCTTACCCTTTCTAAGCATTTAAGGATATTCATCCCATTGCCTTGCCAGCAGTTCCACCAAAATACATATTTCACTGTCAAAATCTTATACCCAGCACTATTATCATAATTTTTCCCAGGCTCATTAATCTGCAGGTACAGAAGATGTATTTCTTTTCAATATTAAAACAACTTGGTTTTTACTGAGAGCTGAAGTATAAATACGAAAAACATTAAATCTTAGGTGAGCATGATTTTAGGAACACATTAAACTGTAACTCTCTATAAAACTGAAGAGTTTTTAGTAGTAATAAGTAACCTCAAATGGATACACATAAGAGAACATTACAACCATAGAACAGTCAGGGCTGGAAGGCACCTCAAGGATCATCCAGTTCCAGCCTCCCTGTCTTGGTTAAGGGCACTTCACACTGGATTAGGTTGCCCAGAGCCACATCCAGCCTGGCATTGAAAAACTCCAGAAATGAGGCTTCCACTACCTCCCTGGGCAACCTGAGCCAGTGTCTCAGCACCCTCATGCTGATGAATTTCTTCCTAACATCCAATCTGAACCGCCCCTCCTCTAACTTGGAGCCATTCGCCCCAGTCCCATCACTACCTGACACCCTGACAAGTCTTTCCCCAGCTAGCATCCTCTACCTCCTCAGCTAGCACTTAGGGCAGGCTTTAAAGCACATGCAGCCAAATGGAATCCTGCCAATGGTTCCAGAAACCTTTAGGTGAAGCCCTTCGGAAGTCAGTGATGCTATTCAGATGTCAAGAGCAGTCCTATGCTTAACTGTCTTGCTAAGCCAGTGCATCATTCTGAGATGCAGTGCATCATTGCCCTCTGCAGCTGCCTGAAGAGAGGTGGCAGTGAGCAGGGGGCAGCCTCTGCTCTTTCTTGCCAAGGGACATGAGCAGAGGAAATGGTTCCAAGCTGCCCCAGGGCAGGCTCAGGCTGGGTGTTAGGAAGTATTTCTGCACTGGAAGGCTTCTCAAAAGCCTTGGAATGGTCTGCCCAGGGCAGTGCTACAGTCCCCATCCCTGGCGGAGTTCAAAGAGCATCTGGACCTGTCGCTTAGGGACATGCTTTAGTGGTGACCCTTCAGTGCTGGGTGGAAGGTTGCACTGGATGTGCTTGGAGGTCTCTTCTCAGTGGATATTCTGTGATCCTGTGATACTGATTGCAAAACCTAAACCTGTTCTTACTACAATGTCATAAATACTGATCATCAGCTTGTGCCTCCTTAGCATGATATTGAACTGGCTTAACACTCACTTTAGCATTCCAATTTTTCTGTTCCTTGTCCTTCAGGCACATGAGACTGTAACTGTGGGGGTTGGCCTCTTAATTATAGAATCACAGAATCAAGCAGGTTGGAAAAGACCTCCAAGTTCATCGAGTCCAACCTAGCACCCAGCCCTAGCCAATCAACCAGACCATGGCACTAAGTGCCCCATCCAGGCTTTGCTTGAACACCTTCAGGGATGGGGACTCCACCACCT
>WBNM01033985.1:8017-46048 GCA_013399055.1 Ramphastos sulfuratus | reverse complement strand
CCATTCTATGATTCTGTGGAACCCAAGTGCTTACTGGAGATGCCTTTCTCCTCAGTGCTTATCCTCAGACCCTTCAGTGTGAGTTCTGGAAAGTGCAAGCACGTGTGCACAGGAGAACTGAGTGGAGAAGGGCAAGCATATGATTCGTCTGCATCCTGAGACCTGGCTAACTGTCCTCTGGAGTAAGGGCTTATTTGAGTCATGTTGATCTGCGGAGAGGGAAAAGATGAGTGAAGCAGAACTCTCCTTCCTTCAGAGACCGTCAGAAGGCAGTGAAGTTTTGTTATGATGTGTCCTGGGTTTTTTTTTTCCTTTCCTTTCAATGCAGCTTCTTCTCTGGCAGCCTGTTTCTCCAGAGCAGTCACCGTCATGGTTTGATACCTCCCCTGTACAGAGGCTCCATGTAGTTCTCTTCTGTATGAGTTGTTGTACTGCTGAAACATCAGAGCAGCTTCCAATATGACAAACATCAGACTGTCACATGCTGTGCCTGGTTCACACCCGCAAGGAAGTGGGAGATGAGAAAGTGTGGGTTTCAGTTTAGTGTGTGTTAGTGGAGTAGGCAGGATAATGCAGTGTCTGTAATTCTGCTGAAGAGCTTTGTGGTTTCCTGTGGGCTAGTACCAAGGAAATCTCATCTCCTTCGTGGTGCCTGAAGGGTGCCAGTGAGACAGGTGGTGAGGCCCTTCTGTGAGGCTTTGCTGTTTAGGTACTGTCCTAAAACTGGCGTGCAGTTGGTTGTCTTCCTAGTAGCTGGTAGAGTTCTGTGTTTTGGATTTATTGTGGCAATAATGCTGATGGCATACTGATGTTGTAGTTGATAGGTAGCACTTAATCTAAGCACTTCTCAGTTTCTCATGCTCTGCCGGTGAGCAGGTGCAGAAGAAGCTGGGGGGGAACAGAGGCCAGAACAGCTAACTTGAACTGCATACCAGAGATCATCCTGCTCAGTGTATAAACTGGGGAGCTTTGGTCAGGGGGCTGGGTCACACTGCTTGGCATCAGTCAGCAGGTGGTGAGCAATTGTGTTGTCTTTTTTTCTGGGTTTTATTTGTTTTTCTGTTATTCCTTTCCATTACAATTATTATTGTTTTAATGTTTTGAGTTGTTTTTGTTTTTGTTTTTTTTTAGTTACTTATTAATTTGTTCTTAACCCATGAGTTTTATCTCCTTTTCAGTTCTCTTCCCCATCCATCTGGGCAATGCAGGGAAGAGTGTGTGGCTGTATAGTGTCACAACACATATTCAGTGCCTTGGCATTAGACATGAGAATTTAGATCTGTAATTATTATTATTTGTTTTTAAATCTGTGATCTGAAAGCTTAGAGAGTAGAAGACAGTTCTTGTGTGGTTTTGGCTGCCTGCTCAGAGCAGAATTTGCATAGATTTTTATTAATGTGATTCAAGTGTTGATAGCTTTGCAGTGGGTGAAGGGATATCACTAAATATGCTTCTCTGAGGAATTGACAAAGGCATGAAGGTGCTTTTTTTTTTTTTTTTCCCCTAACTATAGCTTTTCTCTGAACAGTTTTCAGGGGGTTCAGATGCAGGAAAAATTACCTAAACCTGATGGCTGAGCTGAGAGCTCAGGCACAGCGTCTACAGGAGGAAGCAGAGAAAGAACGAAGCCAACAGCTGGCAATGGAAGCAGAGGCACAGAGTGAGTTGCTCCCATTCCCACTGCCTCCAGATATGGCCACTCATGGTGATCACCTTAAGGTGCTGTAAGCTTCAGATGATGAGGACCTGACCTCAGCTCTCCTGAGACTGAGAGCTTCATCAGTGCAGTGGGCAGGAACATGCTGATATTTTTGCCACTTAAAAGCCTGGCTTTTTCTGTGACAAGCAGAACCTTCAGGTCATTTGCCTGGCTGTAGTGGGAGGAGTGCCAAGCTGTGCCTTTCTGACATATTCTGTGCAGCATAACCTGTCCCTGTACTGGGCACATGAGGAATGGGTCTCATGGATCTTGGATACTAAATTTCATCTACTTCTTTCCTCTTGTTTTAGAAAGGATCTCCCTTCCAGTCCCTATGCCACGAAAGAGACACCTTCAACCTCGTCCCTCTCCTTCCAGTAAGGAACTAAAGCCACCGGTGCCACGGCCACGCAGCAAACTAACAGAGGTAGCAATATTGGCTCTGCTTGGGGCCCTTTGGCATGCTGGTTCCCTGCTCCTTCCGCTTGCTGCATGCACATATTCTGCATGTGGTCCCAGAAGAAATTGTCATTCTTATAATGAGAAGTGAGGGAGTCCTTTCCTATTGAGTTTAGTTAAAAAGCATGATCAGGACCTCTGAAGAGCTGAAAGCAATATTTGGTAGATCTTAAGGGACTCTGGAATAGGGTCATTACTGAAGGGATCCCTTCAAATGTCCCCAGGTTTTGACCTTGCTTTCATGCCCACTTCCCTCCTCATTTTCAGTCCACTCCTTTTGATAATTTCTTGGACCCTTCTGCTCCTCGCCCTGTTCTGAGGACAGAGGGACAGCCTGGAGAAGAGGCAACAATGAGAAAACTGAAAAGAGGAGAAACTATTCGCTGGTTCAAAGAGACACAGGCCAAGAAGGTTGTGCAGGATGATGGAGCCTTTCCAAGCTGGCTGCATGGGATGATCAGCCGGAGGTGAGTCTGCTGGACACAGTGGCTGTGTGTAGCTGGAGGTGTGGGAGGCAGGAGCAGGTTGCATTTGCCAGGATTTGCAAATGTGTTTTCCAGGATTGCAAAATTAAGGAATGGGAATGACCTGCATAGCCTGTCACTTTTAGACTGTGAGCTTTTCTATGTTTAGTCTATATCTAAAGCTAAACTGCAGCAGTTGTTTTGTCACCCAGTGTCCCCACCCAGCAGTGAAAGGGGATCGGGAAAAGGAGAGGAGCCCCAACAGGTTGAAATGAAAAAGGATTAGTAAAACAGCCAAAGAAATACCAGTGCCAGTGTTAAGTCTAACAAATGCGCAGTGGTCACTACAGGAAGGCACAAGTTCCTGGATTTTTTTTCAGATTATCAGTGTCAACATTACTCAGAGACATTGTACTAATAGGGCCTTGTGGTAGGAGTCTGCTACAGGCTGCCTGATCAAGCCACCTTACTGCAGCTGGAGGAGACATTGCAGCCACAGGCTCTCATCCTTCTGGGGAATTTTAACTGTCCTGACACATCTATTGAAAAAGTAGCACAGCTAGATGTAGGCAGTCCAGGAGGCTCCTGGAGTGCCTAGATGACAACTTCTTCACACAAGAAAACAGCAGCCCTACAGGAGGGGATGTGTTATTGGACCTGTTGGTCACAAATGCAAGGAAGTCATCAGGGAGTGAAAGGCAGCCTGGGCTGCAGCCATCATATGCTAGTGCAGTTCACTCTCCTAATGGGTATGGAGCCCATGAGAAGCATAGTTAGGACTCTAAATTTTAGGAAAGCAAACTTTCAGCTCTTCAAGGAGTTAGTAAATAGGAGCCCATGGGAAATGGTCGTCAGGGACAAGGGAGCAGAGCAGAGCTGGCAGATCTTTAAGGCTACTTTCTATGTTAGGCCTGGAGAAGAGGAGGCTCAAGGGAGACCTAATAGTGGCCTTATAGCTGCCTTCCAATACCTGAAGGGNCCCCTCTAAGAAGGTGACATGGCTGGCAGCCTCTACACCAATGACTGTTTACAATGGCCTGTGGAGATAAGACAAGGGGCAATGGCTTCAAACTAGAGAAGAGCAGATTTAGATTGGATGTTAGGAACAGGTTCTTCACCATAAGGGTAGTGGATCACTGTAACAGGTTGCCTGGGGAAGTGGTTGGGGCCCCTTCCATGGAAGTACTCAAAGGGTTCTGGGCAACCTGATCTAGTTGAGGATGCCCCTGCTGAGTGCAGAGGGGGTTGGACTGGATGACCTTTGGAGGTCCCTTTCAACTTAGACCATTCCATGTTTCTATGCTATCAGCTTGGTAAAGGACATTGCAATAGCTAATAACTCCCTGGAAGCTGAATTTTTCTTGTTTGTTCTTTAAAAGATAATTAACAAGGCCTCCACATGCATGAATGCTTTTGTCACTAATGCAAAAAATGCAGGAGAAGAGCTAGAACCTGGAAGACAAAACTGTCTGAATTTGAATATAAGCTAACCATGAGCACTTCACAATGAAGGACATAGCAGATCCCTCCCAAATCATAGAATGGTTTGGGTTGGAAGGGTCTTTAAAGATCATCTAGTTCCACCTTCAACTAAACTAGCTTTGCTTATGGCCCAGTCCAACCTGGCCTTGAACAGTTCCAGGAAGGTGACATCCACAATTTCTCTGGGTAACCTGTTCCAGTGCCTCTCCACCCTCACGGTAAAGAATTTCTTCCTAATATCCAGTGTAAATCTACCCTTTACCAGTTTTAAACCCATTCTCTCTAGTCCTACCACTACAAGCCCTTGTGAAAAAAATCTCTCTCTGTATTTCTTACAGGCCCCCTGCAGGTACTGGCAGGTGACTATAAGACACTGAGGATTACCTACTTTTGAAGTGGTGCTTCCTGTTGCTAGGTTTAAGTTCACATGGCAGTGTAAGCTCAGCCTCACGTGGCACAGCAGCCAAAGCACCCCTGAACTCCAATGGTGATTTGTAGTCACCTTTAGACTGTAGCAGACCATATGAGCACAAAGCAGTGCTTGTTGGGCAGAGATGGGGGAAATCTTCCAGCAGGAATTTTCTAGAGCCAGAGTGGTGTAATCCAAGCTGGTGTTTTTCCAAGGCACTGGACTTACCTTGTATGTAGGAAATGCATGTGTGCACATCCTACTTAACTCAGCAATATGTTGTGAAGTGTTCTGTGGTGGAAGGTAGCTGTTGCTTTTGTATTCATCAGAACACTGGAATAGGTTTGGAGCAGCCCTGCTTAGAAAGGCTGAGAGTATTGTGCCTCTTTAGCCCACTGATGCCTCCTTGCACCAGCAAGCTGGAAACTTGTAGCTAGGAAATCACGAGTCAGATTCTGGCCTCCCTGTGGAATGGCAGCACTATCATGGAGCATCTGAGATAGGAAGGGAATACCTGCACAGAGGCAGCAGTTCATTCTTCACTGAAAAACTCTTTTCTCTTTTCAGGGAGGCGGAAAACTTGCTAAAGGACAAGCCCTTGGGTTGCTTCCTTGTTCGGATCAGCCAGAGCCGGCCGGGTTATACTTTGACATACAAGTAGGTGATGAACCTTGTCAGGAAGGCTCAAGGGAGACCTTACTCTCTAGAACTACCTAAAAAGGGGTTGTAGTGAGGTGGGTGTTGGTCTCTTCTCTTAAGTGACAAGTGTTAGGACAACAAGAAATTACCTCAAGCTGTGCTAGGGGACACTGGTTAAAATTCCTTTACTGAAAGATTTATTAAGCATTGGAACAGGCTTCCCTGGGAAATGGTGAGGTCATTATCCCTCAAGGGACTTTAATGACATGTAGAATCATAGAATGGTAAGGTTGGAAGGGACCTCAAGGATTGTCTAGTTTCAAACCCCTGCCATAGGCAGGGACACCTCCCACTAATACAGGTCACTCAAGGCCTCGCCCAACCTGGCCTTGAACACCTCCGGCAAGGGAGCATCCACAACCTCCCGGGGCAACCTGTTCCAGTGCCTCACCACCCTCACTGTAAAGAACTTCCTCCTAACATCTAAATCTCCTCTTTGCCAGTTTAAACCCATAAACCCATGTAGATGTGGTGCTGAGAGGTATTGTTTAGTGGTGAACTTGCCAGCATTAACAGTTGGACTCGGTGATCTTAAAGGTCTCTTCCAATCTAAATGGTTCTATGATTCTGTGAAACTGAGCTCACATATGGCTAGAGGAGTTAACCTCTTCGACAGAGGAGTCCATTGAGGATAATGTTAAGCCTCTTCCGCTGTGGGTGCCTCAGACGGTTGGAGCAGCAGACTCCATTGCAGAGTCTCTCTTGCCAGAAACTAGATTGATTTGTGGGTGGGGTGCTGTGGCTTCGAGGGTGTGGGTCCTGCTTGGGCCATGCTCTATGGTTGGGTGGGCAAACAAGATTGGAAGAAACATTGACTGAAGTGGTGGAGATGAGTCCAGAGGAGGACCTGGGGAGAGGCAATCAAAGTGATACAAGGGCATGGGTTTTTTTACAGCCTCAATGCAAGGGGTAGGAGTTTTAATGAGGGCAAAAGGCATGGTAGGCAGTACAGTCTGCTGGGGTTTGAATCTGGCTGCCAGAGTTCTCCTGTCACTGACATAAGGGGAAATTACTGCTCCTCCAGCGCCTACTATCACAGTTTGTGACACTTCAGCATAGTGCATCTCCTGCATCTTTGGGATTTTTGTTGCTGTGNCCTCTGGACTCACTCCATGTCCTCCTTGAGTTGGGATCTCCAGAACTGTACACACTACTCCAGGTCACAGGATCACATGTGGCTGCTTGAGACAGCAAGTGCAGAAAGCAATGACTGGGTCCTGGAGAGATATTACAGCCCCATGCCATGACTGTTTCTATCTGTCCATCTCCCCAGGGGTGAAGGCCGCTGCAGACACTACATGATTCAGATGCAGCCTAATGCACGCTACGTCATCCTAGGTGAGGACCGGGCTCATGCCTCACTCACCGAACTGGTTGAGTACCACCAGACTGTGGGCATCGAGCCCTTCATGGAGATACTGACTGTTCCTTGTGAGCAGGTGAGTGGAAAAAGGGATAGGGACTAGGCTGTGCCCTCAGTGTATAGTCGCTGAAGCAGCATTTCTCATGTTCCTCCCGGGGTTGTCCTGATCTGGCCAAGCAGCTGGGCCTTGTCTGTATGCACTGGAAAACACTGCAAACTGGGCACTGTGAAATCTTGGGGTTGGGAAAAGGTCCTGGTGGGTAGATCACATCTCACTTCCTCAGTTAGTAGTGGAACAGCTGTGTATCACTCTTTGTTGTGTTCTGTCTACTGAATCCACTCTTCTGTCCCTTAGCAAAGTGAAAGTTTGGATTGCAAAGATTTGGAGTCACTCACACCGGATCCATCAGCACCCGAGAGGGAGGCCCCTCCAGAGGAGCAGCCCTGCTCCTCCATGCCTTCCACCTGCAAACCTGCTGTGCAGTCAGGAGCAGTTAAGGCTCTCAAACATGTGTGGCTGAGGAGGAGTGAGAATTTGCAAAACGAGCAGAGCTTTAACAAAAACAATACACAGACAAGCTCAGGCAAGAGGAGAGGCAGCCTACAAGCCTTCCCTCGCCTCCACACTTCCATACGCCGGGCAATGCAGGAAATCCAACAGGTGAGCTGGGGCCTTGCCAGGCCTTGTCACCCATGACCACCCTGGGACACGTGAGGCTGCTATACTCTAAAATCCACAAACAGTACTTGTGACTCAGGATCTAGGAAACTAAGTTTTATTTGGCTGTCTTGGAAGTGCCAGACTGGAGGGAGACCAAAGAAGAGTTCACAACAGAGGGAGTATGATGTGGCCAGTGTCCCAGTCACTGCTCCTCTAATGTGTATCTCTACTTCTTACTTCAGCTCCCTTCTGCTCCCTTGAAGACCTCTGTACAGAGCTGCTGTCTACCTGCCAGTACTGATGATGTAGAGCCCCACTGACACGGTAAGAGGAGACAGCACGCAGAAGGGCAGACAACAATCGCATGGAGGAACATAGCAAGTTTTCCATTCCTGCTCCATCTGGAGTATCTCTTGGTCACTAACTTGTAGCTCAGGAAAAACAGGGTGGTGGCCAGCTTCTGTTTTAGGACTGCAAAGAGGCCAGGAAAAATGGGGAAAATCAGCATAAGATCGGGTTACCAGCAACCGTTGTGCACAACGTGCTTGCAGTACAGTAACAGGGCTGCTGGAGGGAGCTCATGGTTTGTTTGAGGCTAGGGGCTGGGAGGATGAGAACGCTCAGTAGGCATCTCTGCATACTGCAATAGTCAGTTGCAGCAGCTTCATGTTGTAAAGAGAATCACATCTCAGAAGCACGTGCTGGGCAGAGAGCCCTGGTGGGTAGCAGAGATCAAGAGCTGAAGGCAAGGATGAGAATATAAGAAAAGGCAGCAGCAGTCTAAAGTGAGGATTTTAAACAATCTCTCAGCAGCTAGAAATACAGCTGGTTACTGAGGCTTTACTAGGCAGGTTATAGGAGAGTATGGAGAGGGCCAGTAAGGGCCTTCTGATGCATCTGGCAATACACAATGTGTCATTTGTCTGAAACATCTAGTGGATGTGGAGCTTCCCTGTGCAGCCAGTGGGTAAATCCCTATTTCTAACAATTACTGAAGGCAGGAAAAAGCAGTAGTGGTGTTGTTGTATACCTCTGGAAAAAGCTGTGTTCATGTCAGCTGAGAGTGGAGAAGGATAAGAAATCCCTGATACTGGCCGCAGGGCTTGCAGCCTTGTACTGGGATGCTGAGTTCCCTGTGTGGTTCTACTCCCAGGAATTTGTGTTGGGGTGAAGTTTCTTAGTTGGGGCCTTCCTTGTCTTCTAGATTGCTGAGAAAATCCTCTCCCTGTGTATTGCTGTATCCAGGGCATGCTCCTTGTGTCTGAGGTTAGACAGCAGAAAGACAAAACATGTGACATCTGCATAGATAACTGCAAGCTTGTTGTATGGGGATTGCCGAATGGAGCAATCCTCCACTGAGTGATATTTCTTGACTTTCTTGCAGGTCAAAGCTGCTCAGCCCTGCCCTCTTCCAGTGCTGCTAAGTGAACATGCACAAAGATACAGTGGCCTTTTTTTTCTTTTTCTTTTTTTTTTTTTTTTTAATTTTTTTTCTGCACCCAACTGGACCCATGCTTTTAGACAGGACTGTTGCAGAATTTTAACTTTCATCAGCACTCAGCCAGTCTGCACTACCTGGACCTGTGTCATCCTGGCAGAGGGGAGACAATGGGAGCAGTCAGTCTGCACAGACCTACAGTGCCTGGCAGCCTGTGTGTTCATACTTCAGTGTTCCTGGGGATCCTTCACCTCACACTCTTAATAGTTACAAAGTGGGTATCTTGCAGACACTTGCACTGATTTGCTACCTCTTTCTTTTGAAGCCCTCTGTGTGATTTAGTCCTGTGTATCTGCTGCTCGAGGTGCTAAGGAACATTGAGCTTGGGCAGTGGGGAGTGAAACTGGTGTGTATAGAATGACTTAGGTTGGAAGGGACCTTAGAGATCATCTACTCCAACCTCCTTGCCTTGGACAGGGACACCTCTCAACTAGACTCAGCTGCTCAAGGCCTCATCCAGCCTGACCTTGACCACTCGCAGGGAGGAGGCATCCACAACCTCCCTGGGCAACCCATTTTGGAATTTGATCACCCTCATACTGCAGAACTAAGATCCAATCTAAACTTACTCTCCATTCCCCCTTGTCCTATTGCTAGACACCCTTATGAAAGGTTCCTCTCCAGCCTTCCTGTAGGATCCCTTCAGGTATTAGAGGACAACTATAGGGTCCTTTATGGAGCCTTTTCTAGGCTGAACAACCTCAGCTCCCTCAGGCATTAGAGATGTTTCCAGCACTTGGATCATCTTTTGGCCCTCCTTTTAGGGGCCACTGCTGAGTGCAGGAACATTTGAACAAGACCTGAGACAAGGGGCAAAATCCTTCTGCAGAGGAGGGTTCTGCCTTTGCATCAGTGCACTGGCACGCTGTTTCTCAGTCCTTAGCCAGTGCTCAAGTCAGACTATCATTGCTGGAACCTGTAGGTCATCCTATTTGGAATCACAAGTCAGGGCTGGACAAGATGTTACTTTGCACTGAGGGTAGAAGGCTTGCAACATACAAGACCATGCTACTTGTTATGTATTTTCTGCCTTTTGAAATAAATCTATTTTCATTGAAACACTTTGTATAAGGAGAAACTCAGTGTTTTCTGTTTCTGGTATCTGCAGTGAGTTCAGCCAGAGACTGCAAACAAATGACAACAGCTAATGCCTCTGAGGGTAGATACAGTGTCTTAGTGGAGAAGCAGAAGGCTCGTGGACCAGTAACCCTAGTGTACAACTGCCCCCTGTAACAGTGTTCTTCTCTCAAACCAACCTCATCTCCTCATGTATGCCTCAAGGATGACCTCTTTGCAGCCAAGCTCCCCCTGGCTCAGTGCCTCTATGGCCAATCCCTCTGCACCAGAGGGCAGCCATGCATCCCCACATACTTCAGCCATCCCTGGAAAAGGCAGGACTGTGGTCAAGTCCAGGCTGCACAGGCCAGTGCTGTGGCCAGAAGGGTTTCATGTGATGTAGGGTGCTTGAAGCTGTCTCTAAGCATTTAACTCGGGAGTATTTCTTTACCCTCCCCCATGCTTAGTGGAGTAGTGGTGCTGAGCTGCACTGGATCACAGGGCAGCTCTGCTGAGGACCAGACTGAGAGGTGGTGTCTGTTTCAGCCTGATGTGCTGGCTCTCCCCAGCACTGCCTTGCAGCGTTAATACACCACCTCTCTTCCTTGTGCTGGGTTTTGGCAGCTGTTTTGGCACTGTTCAGGACAGAACCAGTTCAGGCAGTCAAAGGCAGAGTATTCCTGGGTAAGCCTAGCAGCATTTTATTGGGCAGCTTTGGTCTGTGTGCCAGTGTTCTACTTGGCTTCCCCCAGAGCTGGGCAGCTGGAAAGCCTGCCTTCTGGGTAGTACATAGAACCACTTTATGACCAAAACATTTCTGAGAACCCACTAATGCACAGAATTGAGATATGTAAGAGAAAGACATTTCAGTAACAGCTGCTCTGTTACTCCTTAGTTTCTGTACCGTAGAGCATGGTGTAAGCCCAAGGCTAAGGTCCAACTGGAAAAACACTGTTCACACCTGTAGTCTGGAAGCAATACTGTTTGAACCAAGAAGGGTGGAGAAAAGTTTTTCTCCAGCAACTGCCCCCATTACCTTGAGGGTGTTTGTTGCTGCAGGCACAGATCACAAGTGACACCGAAAAGGAAGACACTAGAGGAGGGGCAGAACACCCTGGTGCATTTGCATAACACACCAAGCAGGCTTCCCAAAACCAGAGCAGATAAATCTTTTGCCTCTGATTTGTTGGATAGGAAGTAGAGTTGTAATGTGGGCAGCAAGGAACCTGGCAGACACCTAGGCAGCACACCTGGGCCAGCAGATCAGGTTTCATCCAGGTTTGCTACTTCTGCTTTTTCTGTGGCATGGCAAATGGAAAGCAAGGGAACAGAAGGAGGAGAAGCTTCTATGCTGAGAAGGTTACACAGCAGTGGAGGCATTGATACGATTTCTGCAAGGCTCTGGTGTGCACGAGTATTAGCAAACACTCAACACTGCCTACATGCAAGGTCACCTAGCCAAGCTTCTGGAGAGCAGTCCAGCTATCCCTGGGCTGTCAAGGCAGGTGTCCCAGTAATGGGGAAAAGCTCAGAGAGAGGCTGGGAGCTTAATGGACTGACGAAGAATAAAATGCAGATTTAACATCTCTGGTGTGGTCTTTGCCTGCATACTTCCAGCTCATGGTGGAAGTCAGGCACTGGACCTTCAGCTCTATGTGACAGCATGCATTATGCTAAGGATTTCGTTCATCTTCTCCCTAGAAATGATTTCCATTGAAGAGGAACAGCTCCACAGGCAGCCCTACCTCATTTCCTCTGGCAGCAGCTTGCCTCGTGGCTCTCAGAGTTAGGTCTTAGAAAAAGCAAAGAGCAAAATGTGCAGTACGAAAGCCATTCGTGTTGTATCATGTTACGGTTCAGTTGGCATGTGATGAACTGAATGGGATGTTCTCACACCGAAGGCAAATACCAGGCTGTATCAGGCTGTGCAAGCAGGGTCAGCACCCAGAAGAGGGCCTGACCGCCTGCAGATCCCCTGAGCATTGCATTTCATACCCCATGACACTGCAGCTAAGTTCAGAGAGGAATGCTAGGAGGAAAAGTGTAGGTCTCAGGAGCCAGGCAGAGCAACAGCGTCCAGGAAGGTAGGAAGAGCAGTGAGAAGGATCTGCAGTCCACTAAGCAAGAAGTGGAAGTGCTAGAGGAACTTCTGGGCTTGAAGGCTTGAGAGGAATTTGGGAATTGTCACTCCAGTCTTCAAAAAGGGCAAGAAGGCCTAGTACAAACCAGTCAGCCTCACTTCCATCTCTAGGAAGGTGATGAAGTAGCTCATTCTGGAGGCCATCTCTAAACCACATGAGAGAAAAGAGGGTTATCAAGAATAGCCAGCATGGATTCACTAAGGGGAAATCTTGCTTGACTAATCTGATAGCCTGCATGACCAAATGAACAGATGAAGGGAAAGCAGTGGATACTGTCTGTCTTTGGCTTCAGCAAGGATTTTAATTCTGTCTCCCACAACCTCCTTGTAGGTAAACTCAAGAAAAGTAGGGTTAGATGATTGGACTGTGAGATGAATTGGTAACTGATCCAGCAATGGAGTTCAGACAGTTGTGATCAGTGGCACAATATCCAGTTGGAAGCCTGTGGCAAGTGGTATTCCCAGGGTCAGTACTGGATCTGGTGTTGTTCAATACCTTTATCAATGACCTGGGTGAGGGCATTGAGTGTACCCTCAGCAAGTTCACAGATGATACAAAACTGGAGGTGGGGGTGCCTGACATCCCATCAGGCTGTGCTGACATCCAGCAAGATCTGGACAGGCTGAGAGCTGGGTGAAGGCAAACATCAGTGAGGACAAGTGGAGGGTCCTGCATCTGTGGAGGAATAACAGCAGGCACCAGTACAGGTTAGGGCTGCCCTGCTGGAAAGCAGCTCCATGGAGAAAGACCATGGAGTCCTGGTGGACAGTAAGTTCTGCATGGGCCAGCAATGTGCTCTTGTGGTCAAGAGGGCCAGTGGTACCCTGGGATGCATTAAGAAAATTGTGTCCAGCAAGTCTAGGGAGGTTTGCCTCTCCTTGTGCTCTGGCCCGGTGAGACCACACCTAGAGTATTGTGTCCAGTTTTGGGCTCCCCAATTCAAGAAGGACAGGGACCTGCTGGAGAGAGTCCAAGGGAGAGCCATGAGGATAATTAGGCACTTGTACATCTCTTCTGTGAAGAAACACTGAGAGAACTGAGGCTGTTTAGTTTTGAGAAGGCTGAGAGAAGGTGATCTTATCAACATCTGTAATTATCTGAGGGGTGGGTGTCAAGATGAAGGTGACAGTCTCTTTTTGGTGGTGCCCAGTGATAGGACATGGAACGATATGTACAAGCTAGAACACAGGAGTTTCCACCTCAACACAAGGAGACACTTCTTTATGGCAAGGGTGACAGAGCATTGGAACAGGCTGCCAAGAGTAATTTTGGACTCCTTCTCTGGACACTTTCAAAACCTGCCTGGATGTGTTTCTGTGTGACCTGCCCTAGGTGATCCTGCTTTGGTGAGAGGACTCTGGACTCTTATGATCTCTGGAGGTCCCCTCCAACCCTTAACATTATGTGACTCTGTAACTTTAGTTTCATAATCTGTGCCTCTCTAGTCATCCTCACTACTCCATCTCCACAGCTGGTGCTTCAGTGCACCCTTTAGAGAGCTTTCTTAACCAGCTGCCCAGTTTATGCAGAAGAGTTTTATATGCCTTTCTTATCTCCCTTTACATCTGAATGGTCTTGGCTGCAAACACTTTAGCTAATCAACTCTAGGCTAATACCTTTTCCACAGCAGCCTCATTCTGCCCAAACTAAATGTCTGGGTTGCCTTTGGCTCTTGATTTATTCTGGTCAGCAACTCCCCATCAGAATGGCTAAACCAGAAATTTCCATTCTTCTCTCCTTCCATTCTTAACCCTTCTTGTTCTTCTTTTTCCCAGCTCTGTTTTCCCTTCTAGTCCCGTCTCATGTTCATCTGGTCATCGTCTTTGATGTAGACTTAATGTTTAGGAATCATAGAATCAGAGAGTCATAGAATGATTTAGGTTGGAAGTCACCTCAAAGATCATCTAGTTCCAACTCCCTGCCAGGGGCAGGGACACTTCCCACTAGAACAGGAACCAACATAGTACTTATTCTCTTTTCATAAAACTGGCAACCCCATATTTACTTTCTCCTCGACAACACTATGGTGTATGTTGATGTATTTCCTTCCTCAAATGTGTTTCAAAGACCTATTCAGCCCTAACAGCCTGAACAAGTCTCTCCACACTGCTCTTAGCCTCACTCCAACCTATGTCAAGTGGGTACGGAGGATTGCTGTAGCAGCTCTAAGATACGGTGTTTCATACCTTCTAGTTTACTTTGTTATCCACACCAAGTGCTTGGCATGGTGTGCCATTGCTCTGAAGCAACGTTTAGGCCAGGCTACTTGACATGGGCTCTGCTTAGGAACTCGTTCCTCCTGGTGCATCACAAGAGCACAGTAACTGCTGTGTGAGGTGTAGGGGTCAAACCGGCACAGGATTCTGGCTGTGAAGATGGCCAATAGAGCACGGATAGAGCAAACTGAATCATAGAATCATAGAATGGTAAGGTTGGAAGGAGACCTCAAGGATCATCTAGTTCCAACCCCCTGCCATAGGCAGGGACACCTCCCACTAGTACAGGTCACTCAAGGCCTCGTCCAGCCTGGCCTTCAACACCTCCAGGGAGGGAGCAGCCACAACCTCCCTGGGCANNNNTCAATTTAATCTCATTCTGACCAAAATGTCCCTCTGTCTAGGAGTCCTTGCTGGGTTGGTCATCCAAAGACAGACGTGACCGCTCTCAATCCATTCTAGATTCTTTTGCCTCCATAGCAACCCAACATAGTTAATTCTTCAGATTTATGATGTGTATTGAAGAAGCACTTTTCAATCTACTGTGCTATTATTTCATCAACGTGCTCTCATTGGGATCGTTTCCACAATACGTCTCTCACTGCACGTGATTTCATATACATCAGTTTCTCTCCCTTGGCTCTTTGTCCCATGCACTTGATTTTTGGGTGGTTTTTTTTTTTCCCCCTTTTCTACCTTTTAATGCTGCCATATCTTCTCTGAGAGAGAAAGGAGAAAACACAGAGCTGACCTCCATGCTGCTTCCCTGAGTTGGGGGTATCTAGTCTGAACCTTCTCTTTGTGCAGGTAGAGCTTGTTCACGTAAGTTACGACTACCAACAGAGAGTTGAGTTTACCATTTTATCAGTCATCCATTCATTGTGAGATCTTTCTTCAAGTCTGCAGTGAGTGCTCATTTTCACCCACTGTGTATCTTGGCCTCACCAGCAAATTCTGCCCCATCATTGCTTATACCCTTTCCTAGACCATTTATGGATACTGCAAAATTCACAAGCCCTAGTGCAAACCCTGATGGTGTAGCACTGGTGTGTTTCTCTGCCTTAAACACTGACCATTTCCCATTAACCATCTTCTGCCTTGTTATTAAACACAGGAGTAAATGTGTTATGGAGAAGAGCAGTTAAAGACATCTGGTGTGGGACCTGGCTAAATGTTTTGGGCATGCATGCACATTCATCTACTCAGCCACTTTTGTGTAACAGGATTGCTGACCCCTTTAAGGAGTGAGTCATGACTTTCTTCTTCTAGAGTGAGGTTGTTTCTTCCCTATAATCTCATTTCTCTTTGTGTCCAAGGATGCTATTTCTAATTATCAATGTGGAATTCAGATTCACAGGTCATAGGTCCCAAAGATCTTTAAAAGACACAAAAGCCCAACCCTGGCTCCTTTTCCTCCTGTCATTCCCTCTGGTTTCAGTCTGAATTAAACAACAGATTGCATGTCCCATAGCAGTTGAGAGATCTGTGTTGAGGTCTCCCCAGAGCTCTTGCATAAATGCCATCTATGTAATTTACTGTTTGTATCATAAATTTGTTTTGAAACCTACCCTGTTGACACTTCCAACTTAAACAAGTTACCTCATCTGTTCCTGCAAAACGAGGCTGCTGCAGGAGGATTTCCCTTTACATCTTTTTAGTGTAGATAATTCATTGTGCTTTTCTCCTGAGCCTCTACCTTCCGTGAATGGTCTTTCACACCTCTGTAATCTGTTCCCTCTATGAAAGCTTCCAATGTGGATTTTTTCCCTTGGTGGGGGGAGGGGGGAGGTGGTTTTACAGATTTGGGGAGTTTTTCAGTTTTTTAGCTTATTGCTGTGATGGACTCTGTTACAGCTGAATGTGTTGTGGTTGCTGAGGCTTTAAAATATGACAAAGATGGTGTCATCTTTTCATAGAATCATAGAATGTTCTGGGTTGGAAGGGACCTTTAAAGGTCACCCAGGTCAACCCCACCCCTGCAATGAACAGGGACATTTTTGTTTAGATCAGTTTACTCAGAGCCCCATCCAACCTGACCTCGAATGTTTCCAGGGATGGGGCAGCTACCACCTCTTTGGGCAACCCCTTTTAGTGTCTCACCACCCTCATGGTGAAGAATTCCCTCTTTATTGCCAGCCTAAATCTGCCCTCTCTTAGTTTAAAGCCATCATCCCTTATCCTATCACTACAGGCCCTCCCAAAAAACCACAGTCCACATCTTTCTTACCAGCCCTCTTTAAGTATTAAAAGGCCACAAGAAGGTGCCCCCATAGCCTTCTGTCCAGGCTGGGCAACCCCAACATTCTCAGCCTGTTTTCACAGGGAAGATGTTCTATTCCTCTGATCAGTTTTGTGGCCTTCTTCTGAACCCATTCCAACAGGCACATGTCTTTCCTGTGGTGAGGACCCAGCACTGCAGGTGGGGTACCTCTGCAGAGGAGTGGAGGGGCAGAATCCCCTCTCTGGATCTGCAGGCCATGATGCTTTTGATGCAGCCCAGGGTTTGGTTGGCTTTCTGGGTGCCCATTGACAGATCATTTCCAGGCTTTTCATCCACCAGTACCCCCAAGTCCTTCCCCACAGGGTCATTCTCAATTCCATCCTTCTTCAGAAGTGTAGTTATACTAGGGGTGGCCTTGACTCAGGACCTTGTTGAACCACATACAAGCTTGTCCAGGTCCCTCTGGATGGCAGCCCATGCCTCAAGCATGACTGCACCACTCATCTTGGTGTCATCTGCAAACTTGCTAAGAGTGCCCTTGATCCCTCTGTCTATGTTACTGATGAAAATACTAAACGGTACTGGTCCTTGTGAAGGCCCCTGACGGCCACCACTTGTCACAGGTCTCCACCTGAACATTAAGCCATTGAACACTACCCTCTGGATGTGACCATCCAGCCCATTCCTTATCCACTGAACAGCCCACCCATCAAATTCATGTCTCTCCAGTTTGGAAAAAAAGGTTTTGTGTGGAACTGTGTCAAAGGCTTTACAGAAGTTCAGACAGGTGATGTCATAGTTCTTTCCTTGTCCACTGATGTAGTCACTGCATTATAGAAAGCCACAAGGTTGGTCAGGCAGAGCTTGCCCTTGGTGAAGCCATGCTGGCTATCTTGAATGTTTTCTGATATGTCATATTTATCTTTTTGCATTTTAGTATGGTTCTTCAGAATTTATTGGAGTTTCCTGGAAACCCATCAGAAAATCACATCCTAGTAGCCACCTTTCTATGTCTCACCGCCACCTTTACGCAGGAGGTTACACAGCGCTTACGATTTCAGGAGTTTTACCTTGAGCTCTATTACAGCTGCTTTGGAGGAAGCTGGGACATGAAGCATCCAATGAAGTTATCACAGAATCACTGAAAACACCCAGTTGGAAGAGATCTCAAG
Source organism: Ramphastos sulfuratus (assembly GCA_013399055.1). NCBI lineage: Eukaryota > Metazoa > Chordata > Aves > Piciformes > Ramphastidae > Ramphastos > Ramphastos sulfuratus. The sequence goes on along the minus strand of WBNM01033985.1, from coordinate 28,508 downwards.
GATTTTCCAGTCCAACCTCTGACCCAGCACTCAAGGGTCCACATTAAACCACATACCCAAGCGCAAGGTCCACAGGCTGCTTAAACACTCCCAGGTGTAGGGTTAACCCCAGCACCATGGACTGGAGTCCACCAGCAGGTTATGGCCGGTCTTTAGCTCCTTCTGTGGCACAGTATTCACACCTGAATGTTCCATGCTCTGAGCAGTCACTGACCCTGCTTTCATCACATTTTGGTATGCTGTTGACTACAGGGACCTATCTGGAGCAGAGTCCGTGAAGGGAGGACATCAGTTTTGAGGCTCACAGCCACTCTGGACAGAGCAGACTAGCCTGAAGGGGTTCAAGCTTGTGTTTTGTCCTGTGCATTTTGCTTGCTGTGTCTCTAGTTAGTTTTTCCCATCACAGATCCTGGCAGTTAACGGCCAAGGGAAGCTGTGGTTCACCAGAGATTTTACTCCCCATGCTGTGCTTGGCTTCCAGTCAAGCAAAAACATCTGGCAGATTAGAATGTTAGAAATTAAGATGAAAGCCCACTTCACAGTGTCAGAAGACCTGGGACACCGGTTCAAAGGATCTCTCCTACTGCTTTTGTGCCTTGGAGGTGTCCACCAGCAACTGAGCAACAACAACAATGCTGGTATAGCATGCACCAGCATAGCTGCTGAATCTCTGCCAGAGGCATCACCTCACCCAGATATTATATCTGGACTGGAATGCCAGCAACCACACAGCAAGGGCCTGCTGAGCTGAGGATGTGCCAACCTCACCCAGCTGCATGCAGTATGCTGGGAGGAAAGCAGAGCAAAGTGGCAGGTACTGTGGGAGCTCTGCACAGACCAAGGACAGCATGGTGGCTTCCTTGGAGAAACTGAGGCAGTGACAGCATGCAGATCTCAGTCAGGACTAGGCAGTGCTCACTGTATTTAAGGCTGTAAGGGAGAACTTATGTGTTTTGATGCCTACAAGTTTGCTGTCACCCCGGATAGGGACTGAGGGAGAGCAGACTGCAGTCTCAGTGGGTTATATAATGGCAAATATTTGCTAGTGCAAGCACACAGAAGCATTTCTGCAGAAGACAGCCTGGATCTGGAATGGTCATCCCTGACCCAGAGCTACTGCTCCTCAATTGAGCTGTTTCCTGTATAGAGTTTTTTATGTGTCCACTCTGCTTTCTAATGCTAAAGCTGGGGAAAGAGTGTTGGAATGGATGCTGCTCCAGCTACAAGCCTGCTCTGCACCACGCTGCTTGCTTTGCTGGGAGTGTGAGGCACCTCATGGGGTCTGCACAGAGCTGCAGAGGTGCCTCGGTGCACAATCACCAGTGCTTTGAAATGGAATTGCACAGATGCTTACTTTCACTCTTGTGAAAAAGCAGCTGAGCTTTTCCCAGCCTGGAAAGCAATCCATAAAGAAGCTTACTATGTGTTGGCTATGAATAGAGCCACCTCTGTGTCTTCGCATCTACGGCATGGTTAATATACAAACTGTCCTCAAACAAGGGAGAGTTGGAATTTCGGAGGGGACTTTGTGTCTGAGATAGTGCTGCAAAACATGATCCTGTGCCACAGGCAGCAACATTCTGTAACGTTTGCCTTCAGCTTGCCAGTGTCGTTCTGATCTGGTTTCATCCAAATTGAGGCACTTCTGTTCAGGTTTTGGGTAACTAAATGCAAGGTTTCCAACCCTAGTTCTACTCCTCCCGAATGAAACTTTTCGTTCCTCTGTGACCTTGCAGGACATGGGAGTGGCACATTGGTGTCGGTGGTTCCAAGAAGAGGTGCCATTTTTTTTTTCTCAGGACCAGGACAATCAGCCCATCTAGCAGATGCATGCTGTAGCAAATGCAGGCTGTGCCTCCAGTTCCGGGGTGAAGGAAACTTGGCCACTTTTCAGCCAGATGGCTAACGGCTGGGACAGGGGACGGCCGTGCTAACACTGCATCAAAGGCTTAATGAATTCCACAATCATGTGCTCCATGTGACAGCACTAATGCTCCCCTTCAGTAGTTCATTTGGGATTCAGTTAAAAACACATTTGTCTGAGGAGTTCCCAGAGCTCGTTACTGCTCTTTTGATCCTGTTATCCCCTCGTGGTTCTGCTTCGTCGAGAGTGAGAGGCCAGGACTTCTCTGAGCACTCGTTGGGCCCCACAGCTGTCCCCAGGCATTAGCCTGGCGGCGGGCAGCAGAGCAATGAGAGCCCTGCTGCCCGGGCTGCCCTGCCAACAGGCAGCTCACAGGGGATGTGAGGGTTCTGGCTCCACAGGGAGGGGTTTCTTCGTTGCTTTGCTGGTGTTTGCTAACGTCAGTTTTTCTCAGATTTTTATCCTCTGCAGAGGATACAGTTTGAGAAAGAGGCTGATCTGCAGTTTAATAATAAATGGCCTGAATTTCTCTGCAGCATGTGCAGATGACTGCAGTTGTCTAGCTTTTATACTTAACATGTGGTGCATTCTGCCCACACTGGCTGAACTCAGTGTGATGTGTTTTACACAGCTTTTCTACTTCCTTTTCTCAGACATATACATATCTATGTATATATGTAAAACAGTCCTGTAGTCCTGCGTTCTTTCTAAGTTTCAGTGATGAATATCATGGTTCAATGTTATCTTCCTACTGTGTTCACATTGGTACTCTGTGCAAGAACAATTAGGACTAGGAAAGGTCCCTCCCTCTCCTCAAAACAGCTCAGTTGTTCTTCATTTCCCCCCTTCATGTTCACTATATTCCTTTCTGTAGGGACTACTGCCAAAGGAGATGGTTGGTCCAGTGGGACTTGAGCAGGAGAGGAGAATCTGCTGCTTGCAGAAAGTTTTCCTTTGGTAGGTGCAGATTGTCTTTAGCTTTGAATGTGTAGCTATCTCTGCCATCCTGGCAGGAACTGAAAGGTCTGGGGATTCTTGGAAGGAACAATGCCAGTTCAGATCAAATGCAAAGGGCCTTCATTGCTCTCAAGTCTTGGATGCATGCAATGTCCATCAGCAACAACAACTGGGTATAGCACTGAGGAGCTCTTCTGCAGGAAGAGCTAGGCAATTTAGGGCATTGTGTCTCAGCTCCGTGATTGCCTGACTTAATGACACTTAATTTGTTTTTGCTAAGTGTTGAGCTAACTCTTTGCCCCTCTAAGAAAATGGGACCTGATGTGTCAGGCAAATAAAATGCTGGAAGACTGAGTGTGGGAGGAGGGAATTACCTGCTTCTGATGGAACTAAGGCTGTACTCCCTGCGTTCCTGCTGTAATTATACCTACTAAAGAAGACTCTCTGGATAATAAGAAGGTCTATTTAAATTGCCATCAGGAAAGGGCATGTCAGTTTATCGTCTATTAAGCCTGTAAGAGACCACAGGATCCCCTGGCCAGACCTCTTGGGTGAGGCTTTCATGCCGTCCTCACCACACCATCCCAGGCTTGCTTTCAGGGCTGAAGAGGATCCAGGGTGCATGTTGGCTTTGCTGCCAACAGATGGCTTATGCCAGCTCATTCTTCTGTCTTCTCAGACTGTCCATCTGAGACTTTAGTGGTGCAGCAGCCTATGTCAGGCACCCTGGGCTACCTCCCCACTCAGAGACAGTCTCTTTCCTTGGTAGCTCTGTGCTGTCCTGGAATCACTTCATCAGCAGAGGGAACTGGTTGCTTCTATCTGCACTGTGCAGATCATCTGCCCTACTTCTGCTCTTTTGGGCAGCTATATTCCTACTAGCTGCAGCTGCCAGTTGATCCCTCCCTCTCTTGGGAGCACATTGCTACAGTGCCTGCACAGACTTGCAGTATTGATATTTTTGGCTTTTCCATCTTCCTGGAAGTTCAGGGCAGATGGACACTGGTGCCATGCAGGGCTGAGGGTTTTCTCATGATGCCCTTAATCCCCTCTGTCTTATGTTCCTGCTTGGGGCAGCTGCATTGGTAACATTTACCACAGTATGTTGTATGCTCTCTGAGCTTCAACCCATACCATATCCATAGGGGGTTCTGTTATCCTTGCCCACATGGAGATACAGTGCATCCAGCAGCTACAAAGGATCCCAGTGGAGCCTGGTGCCTTCTGCTAGCATTCAAAGTAACAGCTTCCCAGTCTGGAGCATGACAGCAGCAAAACTGTTGCTAAAAAAAGTCATGAGAGGTTATGAAGGGTTTCAGGTGAAAATGTACTGGGAGAATACTGTGCAAAGGACTGCACGGGGTCAGGTCCCCAGCTGCTATATGGGCATGCTGGTAGTGCTCCTACTGCATTTTGCTATCAGCATCAGCTTCCTCAGGCATAACATTTGCCAGGAGTCAGCGTGACTCAAGAGGAGATCCAGATGCAACTGGGTCAGACACCTGCAAGGGCTAGCTTGATAACACAGGTTTTGGTGAGATAATGAGAATGTGGGAGGATTTGTCAGGGAGTCCTCTGATTCTGCAGAAGGAAAAAAATAATGGCTGGTCTCTAACATCACACTGGGTAGGTGTCCCAAAACTGAGCTGTGTGGTCCTGGGACGTCACAAAGCTGTTGTGCTCTGAGAGTGCTTCCATCAGCTCAGGATCAGCACTACAGAATAACAATTCCCCTGCCTTGTGCTGCTGCCAGCCAAAAGGCATATATTAGAGTAGTGAAGGAACCTGGTGCATGTGATACCAAGGTCCTGCCAAGAAATCTGGGAAACAAAATTAGCTTTCCAGAGCACCTTGTTCAGGCAATGTTTCCCTTGTATGCCAGCACTAAACATAGAGCTTAAGCCCAGGAAAATCAGGAGGGAGGCAGACAAGGAAGGGCAGAACCATCTTGGGAAAACCAGCAATTTACTAACAGAGACAGTGAATTGAGACATCTTCGCCTCCTCTTCCCAATGTCCTCTCAGGAGTCATCAGTTGACATCACTGTCGTGTGGCTCTGAGCAGGAGTTACACAAGGCACAGCTGGCTCACACGCACCCCTGTGCCTTGCACCCCATGTCCTGCTTGAGCTGTCATCCAAATTCTGGGCAACAGGCCTCTCCACCCTGTCAGGAAGGACATATTCAGAGGTTGTGCAAGGGCCATCCCAAGACCCCTCTCTCTTTTCTAGCAGTAGTAAGGGCTTTCCCTGCTGCCCTTTGCCATCTCAGCTCATACTGTGCTGCTGATCACGTCCACCCCAACACCCTGCTGGCACAGTTATCTGTGGGTTTTATCGCCCAACAATGCATGCAATGTTATTGTGCTAAAAAGAAAACAAAGCCTAATCCATTTTAAATTAAAACAGTGCCCCAGTGTCATGCAACTGATGCAGACACGGTCTGGCTGTGCAGTCTTGCCAGCTCCCTGGGAACTTCACCCCAGAATTGCTGGACTGACTGACCACTCTGCTTGCAGCAGACACCAGCTACAGCCTCCAGGCTGGGGGTCTGTTTTGTGGAGAACCCTCTGATTCGAATCTCATCTGTCTCCTAAAGAGCTGCATCACTTTGGAAGAGAAAGAAAGCATTACCATATGCCAGAGCTAGCAACAGACAGAAACCAGAGAAGACAGAAACATCTGGGATCTTTCCATGGCAATATAAGGCTGCCATGAAGCCTTGGCCAGGTCTGGCCTGGAGTTCATAAAGTCTTGAATGATCTGAAGAGGAGGTGAGCAAGGATATGATGTTTGCAAAGGAGGGTGCTGTTCTTTCCAACCCGAGAGACTACTTTTTGGCTATACTGCTTATGTTCCAAGAAATTAGTTTCTGTGATGGTTCCTCAAAGCTGCACTTGTCACCCAGAATTATCATAGAGACCATTCAGGAAGCAAGGCTGGATTTGGGGGTGCTGCCTTGCAGGAGCACATTCCCAGCCCTCCTCCAGGGTGATTTTGTTTCCAGCCAAAGTGTGCCTAGACACTGGCTACAGATGTACAAGGCAGACCCATGATGCCTACACTAGGTCACATGGTAGAGAGCAGTGCTTTGTGGTTATGACAAACCAGCTCACCTCCCCCTTCTCTTACACCCCTGAATCTGGCAAGAAAAATAAAGTTTCATCCCATTTGATGGGGGATGTGCAGTGCCCCAGCAGCTCCGCTGTGTTGGGCAGAGCTGTTTGGCTTGTTTGATCTATAGCTCTGTTTTTGTTTGCACTATGGTGCAGCAGTCATGGGTGTGTGGGTTTCGCCCAGTAACCACCATGTTGCAGTGAGCCTTGCCAGTGGGAGCTCTGGCTGCAAATCCCTTCTGAGATCTCTGCCTCTTGGCTCTTCTGCTGCTTGCCACTTCATGCAGGAGGGTCTGGTCCCTGGGCATGAGCTACTGAAGGTCAATGTGCTAACAGGACTTGAGACCCCATAGCTTTTAATAAGCCTGATTTGGGTAATTAAGGCAGGTGGCTATGAGTAAAATCTCTTTTGTTTCTTTGCTGCACCTCTCTCTGTCTGACCAGTGCCCTTCTGCAAAAGATGCAGCCTTTGTCCTGTGGCTGCGCATCTGCAGCTGGCACTGAGGCAAGGGGAGGATGGGTGCTGGCAGGCTGGAGCCGAGTACCCTGGAAGGCTGTACTGGGCTGTGCTGGGGTGTGCTAGCATGCTGCCTCAGGGGAGCCTGTTCAGCACATGGCAAAGCCTCATAAGTTCTGTGCAGCTTTCTGACTGTTTTCTTGGCTGTCCCTTCCAGTGTCACAATGCAACACATATCATTTGTGAATCCAACTTCCTCTTCTTCAGCCTGTTTTGCCAGCTCATCTCTGAAGAGGATGATGATTGAGAACAGAGATGAAAAAGTGTACTGGATTTCCCTTGACACTGCTGTACTCTGGCATGCTACATATTAAAGAGACTTCCTTTTTTCTCTGCTGGCTTCCAAATGGGTGGCACCAGAGATGCTCAGGCCACCTGAGCTGCAGACCTAGCTTCTGGAAGTGTTTGACAGCTGAGCAGTTCTCTCTTCTTCCAATATGCCCTGCCAGGCTGGCTGAGAGCTCCTAAGAGCTCTGTAGAGACTGGCTCTAGGTATGTGTAATCTCCATTTTGGAGGTTAATACAAGGGCCCTCTGGTAAAATGTCAACAATGCTCAAAGGCTGGTAAATTAAGGATTTACCGTGAGGCCTGAGTGGCCTGAATCTCTTTGAAAGCATGGCCTGTGAAAGCCAAGTATGTGGGCAGAGACCAGGGCAGGCTTAGGAAATGAGGAGTTTTTCCTGGAAATCCATGTGCTGGAAAAATGTCTTAAGTCCTATAAGCAGAATGGTATTAATTCCTAACAGGATGCTGTTAGCTTTTCCAGACCAAGATCTTGGATCAGTGAGAGGGAACAGAAAAAGGATTCTTCCTCCTTGAGAAGTTTTGGTGAGTCTGTCACTGATGTAAAGGGTCCTGTTCTGGCCTCCACATCTTTGGAACAACTTTCATGGGATATTGGAAAGAGCGCAGGTAAAAATCACAGACTGCTTTAAGGCTGGGAAAATGCCCTCCAGAGAGAGATTTAGAAGACTTCACTTGGTTAGCTTATTGAGATGACTATTGAGAGGTGCTTCAATTAGGAGACAGGGACTGTTCAGAATCGTGGGCTAACAAACAGCACAGCAGAACCAGAGCCAGCAGTGTGGTGTTACATTCAGACTGATGAGAAACAAAGCATGCCATCTCTGTATCCGTTGGAAGAGAGGCCTAAAAGAAAATCCCAACTTCTCCTAAGTTCTGAGTCCTCCATTGTTTGAAGGTTTCTGATCAAACCATGTGTTCTCCAGAAGTGAACTGAATCACGCTCAAGCTGCTGGGCCCAGTGCCAGAGGTGGCTGGGGAAGAGGATGCACATCTTGATAGAATGGTCTTGTGAGTCTTTTGGCAGCTCTAAGTCCATAACTGCAAATTCTTGTGCATGCTCTGCCATGGGGGTATCCTACCCCTACCCCAGGTGCTTTCTGTTTTATTTTCACTGCTCCAGGTAGTAAGATTCTGTCACAGGAATTCAAAGTGGTTATTTTTAACTTACTGTCCCACAACTTCCCCTTCCTTTAGATATCTGGCTTGTGGCCTAATGGTCCCAACAGAGGCTTCATTAGTCCATTCTCTTTTTGGAGAAGCTGTTAAGGAGGAAAAAGTCACCACACAGGACACTGCTCAGTTACTCCTGATGCCAGTGGTTTGAGTAACTCTAACCAGCACCAGGTATTGTCTAAGTGGTGAAACATGTTTGGTTTCTAGGGCTATGGAGTTTGTAGTTCTGGGGAAATGTTTACTGGGAAATATTTCACAACTTTCTGTAAATTGCAGACAAGATTCTCAACTCTGCTCATTTTTTATTCATTGAGACAGCATTTCTCTTTCCTTAATGCCACTTCACACTGCGTCAACAGACAGGGGAGTAGCTGTGTGACTATCACATAATGCAGAATTTTCCAGAATTTCCTAGTACACCATCACCTACCTGCCTGCACTGTCACTTGCACTGGCCATTGCCTGCTTAGTTTAAATATCCAAGGAACCAGCCTGACTTGATGTGCATTAACCTTGCTTCTTAGGTGTGGGGAAACCATTTTACACAGCTTGGTACAAAAAATAACCTTATACCGAGTGGTAAAATTTCAGTTACACAAAGTAGAAGGTTAAATNACCATTCTATTCTATTCTATTCTGTTCTAAATGCATTTACAATCACTATTCTTAATTTCAAGGTCAGCAGTTAGATAAATAAATTACAGAAACTGGTTAATGAAGTCACCTGGATTGAGAAGCATGAGGACTTTGTGTGGAAGAAAGAGTGACATGGAATTTTTCCTTCACTCCATACAAAAGCTGTCTGAAACTTGTGTCCTGAATAATGCATAAATAGTTTAGGAGGCAACTCCAGCCCTCGGTGGTTGTATAACTATGGTGAATGTCACAGGGAATTTGCAAAGACTCTAATAGCAGTAACAAAAGTGGCAGAACAGCAGAGGATGCTGTGGCTCGGAGGTGAAGATGCACATGGGAAAATGGAGACTTGCTTTCAGTCAAGATTCTGCCATGGAAACCCTAATACCCCACAGCAAGGTCTTCAGTAGTGTCTGAAGAAGACTGGAGGAACAAGTCAAAGGAGGTGGCCCCTATCCAAAGAGGGCAGGCTCAGAGAGTTGAGGTTGCTCAGTCTGGAGAAGGGTCCAAAGAGACCTTATTATGGCTTTTCAGTACTTGAAGAGGACCTAGAATAAAGATGGGGACAATCTTTTTAGCAGGGCTCGTTGGGGTAATAGTTTCAAACCAAAAAAAAGGATAGATTTAGACCACACATAAAGAAGAATTATTTTTACAGTGGAAGAGGTCAAATACTAGCCCACTTTGCCCAGAGAGGTGATAGATGCTCCATGCCTGGAACTATTCTGGGTCAAGTTGGATGGGGTCGTTGAGCTACCTGATCTAAGTGGAAGACATCCTTGCTCACTGTGGAGGGTTTGGACTAGAAGACCTTTAAAGATCTTTTGCAACACAAACCACTTCATGATTCTATGACTAAGAATTAAACCTTAGGTGTGACTCCACAAATGAACATAGGAACAGCAGCAGAAGACCCAATAAAAGTCAAGAATAAGGCTAGGTGACCCCACCCAGAGTAAAGCCCAGAGGTTAAGGTATTCAAATAGCTTGCAGTTCACAACCTGGGAGCTGGGAAAAACAGCAATAAGCTTGCAGATCTAGTGTCCAAAAGTGTTCTGGATTACTTTACTAGAATTTCAGTAAGTTATTTAATGTTATTTCAGATCTGAGTATTACTTAAAGTGAAGAGGGTAAGGACTGTAAAGATTCAATAAAAATGGGACAAATAATAGGTTTTCTCAATAGAGGAGACACTGAGCAGTAAGGAATGTGCTACTGAAGCCCCCTGAAATAGGTTTTAGGACACACTTTCATAGGTATTGCCACCAGGGACCTTCACAAAGTGCAAGAATGTGCCAACGACTTGAAGAGTCGTTGCAGTGGAAAATCAAGCTGTTGCAACAGGGTGTTGAACACTGCCTGCAGTAGCACTGAACTTTGTATTCCTGAGTGCTGATGAGCTGCTAGTGAGAACTCCTGGTATAAACTACTGCAGGAAAATGAAATGAAGAGTCAGCAAACCACCCGATTATGTGCTTACAATGATCAGTTTCAGGTGTAGCTGGAGAAGCATTTTCCATATAGGTTAAATGTATAATTTAGTATGTGTGTATTCAGAAAAGATTAATTAGAACTTGGAGAGGTGCAGAGGGTTAACGTGATTGGGAGAGGAAGAGGCATTTATTTTCTGATAAGCTCTTTTGGAATTCTGTCTAACCTTTTAAAACATAGTTTGAGAAGGGATAGAGTTGCTGGCTATAAATACATCAGGGAATAAATGCTACCGAAAGGGCAGACTTCACATAGGGACAAATAAATGAATTTTAATGGGAATATCAAAGAAGATTCATAAACACTGAGGTTTAACAAACCCAAGGAAGCATAGGGCAGGAGGAGGGCCACTGCCTTCCACATTTAGCTAGATCAAGCTGTGAGGGAGGCCATGTAGTAGCTTTTTAACAAAGGGGGATCAGATTCAGTGCCCAGGCAAGTGCTGTCAGTTCTAGTTTGCACATAGCTATAGGTAAAATCTTGTTCTGTTTGCTGTAATTAGAAAGATTGACTTATTCACTGCTTAAGAAAGATCACAGCACAGCTCAGTGCTCTTGGAAGTGTGTGTCAGCTCTGAGTCTCCACATTTTTATCCTGCTGGAACAACACCATAGCTGGTGTTTGCCAGCAGCTGCTGAGGAGGCTGCTTACCTAACTGGAACAGACTGACACATGGATCCAGAGGCTTCTATGTAGACCTTACTTGGAATAAAACTTTCTATTTTATGGAATGTTTGATGTTTTTAAACACAGATTTGGAAACAAATATCTAAAATAAAATTCTGTTTCTCATTACTCAGGATTCTGTTTTGGTTTGGGTTTACTAGTATTTTTATAATTGCATATAGAAACACACAAAAAATTGTATTTTAAAACCATCCCTACTAGAGTTGTTATAACTCCTATGTCCAAAACAGCTGCCGTACCACAGGGATTGCCCTAGTCTGGGAGCTGCCAGGTCAGCTGGCTCCCCTGGCTTCCTACAATTCAGTTGCAGGGAACAGCAGATCTGGGTCTACAGCCCCATAACACAACTATCAGAGATATTCTGAAATTAGGAACTGTTATCCTAGAAAATCAAAGGAAAACAATAAGGTAATTAATAGTCTCACTTCAAAGTATTCCTTTCCATTCTAGATTTAGCCACTGCATGCTTCTTATTTGCTGGAGATAAGCTATGCACTGTTGATGGTGGAGGGCTCTGGAAGTCAATGGTGCCACCACAATGAATGTAAAGCTGCAGAGGTGGAAAGAAAAAAACTTGGAAGGAGACATTTAATTCAATTTTGAAGCTGGAAAGCACAGTCTAATATCACCTTGAAGGAAAAATTAGTATTCAGGCAATTCTAACCAAATCTCAGTAACTAAATGCAATGCAGGTGCCAGTGTCTGGGATTCACCTTCATGAATGGCATAGATCAGCCTAGTTTCATTTGAAAGCCATCCAGAGAAGTTCTAAGTTGTGAATAGGCACAAGGACAGACTGACAAACTAGTGCTTGCTACTGTTACATTAAAAGTAACAGAAAAATAAGTTTGAAAAAGAGCTCAGTGATTCATTAGTATATCCCAGGGGAAAGGATTACTATGTCTGAGTCAGGTTCAGAGTTCCCAAGTTCTTCTACATATCCAAGCCTTTCCTTATCACGAGCTAACTTTACTGGAAATGACTTCTTTTTCCTGAGAATAAACCACTTTACAAGCATTTAGAGGTCAGCCGTCCCCACAGCACTGGAGCTAAAGGTGTTTCTGGAAGCACATTCACTTAGGCTCAGCCCTGCATATTTTGAGCTGCTGAGGACTGGAGAAGCTCCCTGGTACATCAGTGCATTGTGCCTCAGGATGGATCCATGTTGAGACAAGCGCAGAGGTTTCATACTGTGCATTTCAAGATGCCTCAGAGGCACAGAGCTGGGATGCTTACAGGGGCCTGAATCTGGCTGAACATATCTCCTCTGACACAAGACTGTCAGACAAGCCCAGGGGACACTTTTTGGTGAGCATATTACATTGGTCTGAATCTTGTACAGGAGGACAAGTGCTGTGTTCTTCCACTTGGCTTTCAAGCCTTGTGGAATGAGGCTGTGATCCACGATCCCCTGTGTTCCCACAGGGTACACCCAGACAAAGTGGCCTGGTGGTGGAGTCACCTTTCATTCTAACGGTATCCCTAGAGTCATCTCTACAAAAAAAAGCTAACGAAGTTTAAGAGATCACAGGTGGAAAGAAGACATGTGTGAACAGCTCGGCCTTGAAAGCAGAGAAGATGGAAGACAACAAAACATAAGAAAGACAAGGCAGCAAAGGTGACAGCTCCACAGTTACTCAATTTGCTCAGAGCTGAAGCAGGGAACACAGGATAACCTTTCTGGAAACACAAACAGAAGAGAGTGAGGTGGGAACCACGTGGAGTTTGTCCTGAAATGACAAATGAGAATGAGCCTGTCCTTCATTTGCCATATTCAGATGTCTTCTTCTCTTTCTGTCAAGATAAAGACCATTAATAAGATAAACCTCAGAAACATGAGAAGGAAATAACACTGGAATTGTGTTTTACAGTTTGTTTTCCCTACCCAGGCCCATTTCCATGAGCCTTGGAAAATTAACATCTTCTTATCTGATCACAGAATTGCAGAATTAACCAGGCTGGAACAGACCTCTAAGATCATTGAGTCCAATATATCACCTAACCCTTCTGATTAACTAAACCATGGCACTAAGTGCCCCATGCAGCCTCCTCTTAAACACCTCCAGGGATGGTGACTCCACCACCTCCCTGGGCAGCCCATTCCAATGCCAAACACTCTTTCTGTGAAGAACTTCCTTCTAACATCCAACCTAAACCTGCCCTGGCACAGTTGGAGATTCTATCCCCTTGTTCTGTCACTGAGTGCCTGGGAGGAGAGACCAACTCCCACCTGGCTACAACCTCCTTTCAGGTAGTTGTAGAGAGCAATAAGGTCTCCCCTGAGCCTCCTCTTCTTCAGGCTGAACAACCCCAGCTCCCTCACTCTCTCCTCATAGGGCTTATGCTCCAACCTCCTCACCAGCTTTGTTGCCCTTCTCTGGTGTTGGAAGGTAGATCAGGATAAAGTCAGCAGTTTGGGAGTGCATTGAGCCTACCTGCAGGTCACTGCTGGAGATAGGGCTCTCCAGAAAGGCCATGTGCACAGGAATGCCTCTGGCATAGCAGAAGGCAGGAATCCACAGTGACAGGTTCAGCATCAGGTGACAGGGTCAACACAGCAGCTTGTGGTCCCAGTTCCCAGCTTTCTGAGAGAGGTTCCTTCTGCTTGTCACGAAATCCAGCCCCATCCCCCACTGGATCTTCTGTACCACTTGACAGGTCTTAAGAGTGATAGCATGTCTATGGATGTGGATGCAATCTCATTGGCTGAGCATGTTCATTAAGGAAGATGCTGAGATGACCAGTAATTTAGGCTGAGAAACAGCTGGGACAACTGGTTTAGCAGAAGTGTGGGGCCCATGGACCATATCACAGACCTGGTCTCCAGCAGTGCCACAGAGCAAGGAGTCCATTACCTTGTTTGATATCTTCTTGAGTATATACAAATTGCATATTTGGGAAAATTAATTCCCCCATTCTCTTCTGCACCATATAAAAAGTACTTTGTTGTTTGGACACAAACTTCCCACCTGATGATTTCAGTTGATCTTGCCATAATTCCACTATGCTCAGAGAGTAAATTGTTCGCTGCTCCCCAGTCCCATACAAGCCATAAAGCTATGAGCATGGACTTCACTTCACCATGTTGGGCAGCCACCCCTGCTTTTCTCCTTTCTTGCATGGAAAATCATCCTCTGTCCCCTAACAGCTCTGGGGCCACATATGTGCTATTTTTCATTCTGACTCTTTCATGATGAGAGAAGGAAAACTGTGGGCAAAACCTAAGAGGAGCTTTCGCCCAAGTTTTATACAGCAACGCGATGCGGGGTGGTGGGGTGGTGGGTGTGTTGTTTCATTTGTTGTTCCCTTCTTGATAATTCCTGATGCTTACTTCACTTCTCTTCTTGGCAAGCAGTGAGCTGACATCACCGTGATGCTCTGGTATCTTCTCCAAATTGCGTTAACTAATTTAAGTCCACCCTCGTGTCATACATCCTTGATTACACCACCTGTGCATCCTTGATTGCACAACTTTGCATCTACCGACTCAGGCTGCAATCTGCTGCTGATGTGCTCAGTCACTCAGCACCATTCATTAATAGCCCTTGAACTGGTCAAGACAGCTTCAGTCCTGTAGTGCCCCAAATTAGCGTCACAGCTAATTCTGTTCCATCACTGCTTGTGTCCCTTTTCAGACAATTTATGAAGGTACTGAAAAGTACAAGCTCTAGTGTAGCTCCCAAGAAAGACGTCTCTGGCACTTCCCTCCCACTTGAAAACTGACCTGCCATCCTACCTTCCATTGTCTGTCAACCACGGGATCAGCATCTTAGAATGTGAAACCAGCTAAAAACACCTGGTGTGGGCTCTTGGTCAAAACTTTTTTGGGAGCCAGGTACAATATGTACATATACTGAGCTGCACCCACACACTTCACACCACTGCTGAGGAGCAGGAGAAAGTCAAGACCTGCCCAGACCAGAGTTGTGTCATCCTCTAACCTTGACAGAAAGAAATGTTTTTGTTTTTGTTTTTCCCCTTAACTGTACATCGCTAAGAAGAGGGGACACCCACATCCGAGGGATTCTTCACCCACTGTTGAGGAGAAGAGACACCCATTACTGAGGGGTGTCTCACCCATCACTGAGAGGACACCCACAACTGAAGAATTCTTCACCCATCGCTGATGGGAGGAGTCATCAACCACTGAAGGGTCGCTTGTCGATTGCTGAAGAGAGGAGACACTGGTCACTGCGGCATCCTTGGCCCATCGGTGAGGAGAGGGGCCACACGTGGCGGAGGAGTCCCAGCTCCGCCGGCGAGAAGAGAAGACACTGCCAGCTGAGGAGAGGGGTCAGCCGCCGCCAAGAGATCCGAGCTGCCGCTGGGGCTCTCCCGATTCTACGTGCAGGGCCCCTAGCCGTGTGGCTGGGCTGAGGGCAGCCCCCGGGGTATCCCAGTTTCCAGTCCCGCGCCGACGGCTCACCTGGCCGGGCCGGGCCGGTGGGCGGCAGACTTTGCCTCCAGCCTCTATAAAAGGTAGCGGCGGCGTGAGTCAGAGCCGCCGCCTCTTCCCCGCCCGCTCTCACGTACGCGGCCGGGCGGGCGGGCAGGCAGGCAGGCAAGGCACGGAGCTATCGCCGGCCGTCCCGCATCCGCACACTTGCTGGAGATGAAGCGCGCAACTCTGCGAGTGTGCCTCTTGCTCTTGGCCGCCCTGGGCCGCCCCGGCGCCGGCAGCGATTACGACAAGCAGCTCGGCGACGACGACCTCTCGCTCCTCTTGCACTCCCCGGAGCACGGTGAGAAGGGGCTCCCCGGGCTCCCCCCGTTGCATGTGGCACCCCGCTGCTGAGTTGGAGGTCCCCGATGCACGGAGCATCATGATGCATGCTGCACCCCAGTGCTGGGTTTGGGGTCCCTGGTGTCTAGACACTGATACATGGGCACCCCAATACTGAGTCTCCAATGCATGGGATGCTCTGATGTACGGGGCTCCCTCCTTGATGGGTTTGGGATCTTTAATGCATGAGGCACTCCAGTTGCATGGGGTGCTGGATTTGGGGTGCCTAATGTTTCGGAAGAGTCCTCAATGCGGTAGAGCTTTGCACATGCTTGGTTTGGGGGAGGGGTGGGGAGCTGTTGTACCTCCTGCACCCTTGTTAAAGGCTCAAGTATGCCCCAGTATGAGGAGCCCCTGTGGGCTGTGCCTTCCCAGCATCTCCCATCTATGTAACAGCTGCCCCCCCCCGCAGCACGTCCCTGCCTTTGTCCCTGCTCCCGCCAACTCTTTCGTGGCCCGACCCCTGCCCAGGGGCTGGGGCCCTGATCTTGCGTACAGCTCTTTTTCCCACTAAGTTTGTTTTTCATCAGGTCGGGGGTAGGGGATGGGGGAGCTGTCTCACGGCTGCTGGTACAGGGGCAGTGAGGGTGTGCAGCAAGCAGTCTTTTACTGGAACATTTCGGTATGTCCAGCCCCAGACCCCGGCATAGTGAGACATCAGCCAGTCCCCTTTGTCCAGCAGCATGGCCTCTCCCCAGTGGAGCCTGCTGTGCCTGGCTCTTCATCTACACTGTCCCCTCACAGCTCAGGGAGGACAAGCTCTGGTCCTGCTACGGAGTTTGTTGAAGTTCTGCCTCATGGCTGACAGCGGGGAAACAGGAGATCTGAACTCGAGACTGGATGGTGTGTGCCCCTCCAACCCTGAGAGCTCTCTTGTTGGTGGCACGGGGTCTTTCAGACTTCAGGGTCACTGTTTTGGGGGAAAAGTCCTGGGTCTTTAGTCTTGCTTCCTTTTCTGACTGAAGACTCTGGTGCTGCCAGAGCTCAGCAGGGATCTGGGGGCAGTGTCATGCATTTGCTTGCTTGGGGCTGAGCACTGTGCCGGGACGTTCCCTGATTTTTCTAATCATAGATTTGCCCAAGGGTTTGTTTCCCTGTCTCAGCCACAGCATGTCCTTGGTTTTGCATCTGGTAAAGCCTTGCCCTGACCTGTGCCAGGACAACTGCCCTATGGCTTGGGCTGGCAATTGTTTGGTGCTAGGAGGTGCTTTTGTTATTACAATAAATCATTTCTTACCAGTGCCGTTCTTGCAGGGCTGAGCACTGGACAGAGATGAGAATGCATACGGTCCTTGCCACAGAGATGAAATAACCCAGGCCACAGGGTGGAAGGGTGTCTGACATTGAGCATACTGGTGTGCTGTGCTGGCAGTAAGCAAGTGGGCAGCATATGGGATTTGGGATGAGCAGCTGGGGTGACTGGGATTGAGATGGGAGAGGTAGGTGAGGGACAGGAGATGGTAGGAAGATAGATAGGGAATAGGCCTTTGCTATACCATTACTACAGGCCGAAGGTCTGACTGGAATCCTGTGAGGGTGCAGGTCTGGTTTGGGACACAGCAAAGTTGCTGCCAGGCACTAAAAGCTCTGTCTCAGCACTAAGGCTAGGTGATAGGCTGGCATCCTCTTTCTGTGTGTGAGGTAGGGTTGGTGGCCACTCAGCCCTGGGCACTTAGCATAAGCTGGGAGATTGTTGCTGAGGCTTTGCCACAGGGTTGCTCTTTGAGGGGCCTCTGGTGTGCTCAAATCCAAGCCCGGTTTTACCAGTGTCTCTGGGAAACAGTAACTACCTTTTCCACCGCAGTCTGTTTACGCTTTCATTCCTATTGGGACCTGTCCTGTTCTGTGTCCTCTTCTAGCTCCTTCCCCAATGCCCTTTTCTTCCACCTGAGCTCATTTCACTTGCTTAATACCCCTTATCTCATTCCTCAGCATTCAACTGTCCCCTGGAATTTCCCCATTTTTGTCCCTTTTGCTGTGATGGTCCTTTCTCTGCAGCGTGCTCGGATTGTTTTCTCTTTCCCCTGGCACTTGACAGGGCACTTAAGCTCATGGAGAGCAGGAATGTGCCTTACAATAAAGCCAGCCCTATGCCTTCTTCTACCCAAACCCTTGCCCTCTGTGTGGGGAAACTGGCTCTACCTTAGGCCCCATAACTCAAGCAATACTCCCCCAGGAGCATAAAAAAACAACCACCTATGTGGTGACCTGTGCTGGAAGTGGCAGATTAAAGGCTGATCCCAAAGGCTTGCAGTGGGTGAAAGTTTACAAACACAAAGGTGCATTAATGCAGCCAGGCTTGGGAGGGATCAGTGCACAGTGTATGTGTCTGAATAGAGAAACCAGGGGCAGACATAGAGAGACACTCCTCACAGGGCTTGGTGGAAGGATGCTCAGGTTGTGATCCCTGCTGCCCAGACCTTCTGCCTGTGACACGCTCACCACAGACTGGCCGAGGGAGTTGGATGTGGGCAGTGTGAACACAGAGGCACAGCTCAGGTACCGTGATTAGGTTGTTGCTTTCAAGGGACATAGTGCTTGCATGTGTTTTGTGGACTAGGACCTGGCTGCTGTGGCTGGTCCCTGCTTTGAGATATGCAGTCTGTGCACCTCTCCATGTCCTGCTGCCTCCTGGCTCTCTGAGTGTCAGCAATAACACCTTACTTCCCCACTTCTCTGAGCCGTGACCTCTGCTGGTTATTCCACAGCCTGAGGCCGATCTGCAAAGACTTCATCCTCGAGGGCAAAGCAAGGTGGTCATTCCCTGGAATAGCCTGCAGAGGCCTGTTCCCACTGGACTCTGGCCCAGGGGTGGGTTGCAGCAAAGAGGAGGATCTATCAGGATCTTAGTGCTCCCTGTAGCTGAGCACAGGGGATAGTGTGCCCAGACAATTAGAGGGTTGGATATTTGAGCTAGAAGCAAGCCTACTCTCCTGCCCACCATACACAAGCCACCGAACTGCTGGTGTTTGAGGTGCCTGTCAGTGCTGCCTGCTTGCATTGCTGCCAGGCAGCACTCATGCTGTGAACAGCACAGGAGTTAGCGCTGTCAGGTGCCCTGCAGCAGCTTCAGGCTTTGTACCCCCTAAAACGTGAAAAGCTGAGGACGGAAGGGGGCAGACTTATAGGCCAGACTTAGTTTCCCTCCTTATTGTTCGGCACTGCTGAGTGGTAGCTTTTGCTCTGTGCAAACGATCTGGAGCCCTTTAGGTGCGGGGTCCACTTCTGTGTCCCCATGGTGATGTCTGCTGGGAGCAGCCTGATGCATCAGTGTCTTTTTTTTTTTTTTTTTTCTTCCCTGGGATTTGCAGCAGCCCGTGGTTGTGCTGGCTCCTCACCCTGCCGAAAGCTGCTCCTGCCCTCCCTCCTGGGCGCAGGACATGCTGAGCAGCACGCTGGTAATGGCAGCGTCTGCCTGAACTCGGCAGGAAAGTGTTGTTGCATGGTGTTGGATATCAAGGAGGGAAGGGAGCCGACACTTGCGGCAGCAAAATGGGAGGGCCGAGAGGGAGTGGGCTGTAAGGGGGTAGGAAGCACAGAGGAGGGAACAAGCAAAAGAGGGAAACTCGGCTGGATTGCAGGCTGCTGGGGGAAGGGGGGTGGCCTTTACTGCTCAGCTGGACCAAAGGGACTCTGCGTGGCTGAGCATGGAGACTTTCTCTCCTACAAGGTCTAGTATCTCCTGTTGGTACCCCACCACTGTGTTTTCCTGATGTGACCCCGGCAGAGAGTCCTGGGTATCTTCCAGTGCGACTATCACAGCAGTAAAGTTGTTTCCTCCCAGATTTTTGGGAACGTCTCTACTGAGACTGGAGATGCTCAGAGGTAGGGCAGGGCATGCAAAGAGCTACAGCACCCGCTGCAAAGGTGTAGTCACATCTGTTGTGGTGAGTGGCAGCAGTTTATCAGAACAGAGACCTGGCAATATGTGGCTTTCTAAGGGAGAAGACTTGTTCTGGCAGGAGTGTGAGTGTCAGGCTGAAATTATGCAAATAGGGGTTTGGGCAGGGCAGTGGGTTAATGTTCATGGCAAAAGGGCTGCGAGATTGCCAATGCCCCCAAGCAGAAGGGACTGGAGTACTGCAGAGTTCCTCTGTGCTGAGGTCACGGCAGATGTAGAGAACCTGACCCAGTACCCAGGCTGTGCTTGCCTTGATGCTCTTTCACAGCACTTGGTGTGTGTGCCAAGCAGGCCAAGCCTGCACAGCTGGGCTTGTGAGATGCCTTCCCCAGGTGGGTGGTCTGGCTGTGCAATAGCTGCACCCAGGTCCACAGGGTGGGGAAAACTCAAATGCCTTCAGTGCATGGATAAGTGGCAGTGGGTCTCACTGGTTCTGATGCCAAGAGACCTCTGAGGGAATCCTGCTGTGTTGGGATGGATAGGACTGACTGCTGGGTGTTCAGAGCTGTTGAGATGGGCTAGCAGGAAGCTGCAAGTACAGTGTAGAGCCCCACTGGTTCTGGGAGCTGGCAGCCTGGGGTAGGTAGCACAGTGCAAACAGCAGGGCAGGTGCCAGCACGGTGCTATTGCTCAACCTGTGTTACGATGTTTGAGTTGCTCCCTGTGAAGACAGAGTCCCTGGTGGTGAGGAGAAATTGGAGTGCCAGAGCAGGCCATGCTGGTTGAAGCATGTGTAGTAGAATCATAGAATCAGTCAGGGTTGGAAGGGACCACAAAGATCATCTAGTTCCATCCCCCCTGCCATAGACAGGGACACCCTACCCTAGATCAGGCTGGTTAGAGCCTCATTCAGCCTGGCTTTAAACACTTCCAGGGATGGGACCTCAACCACCTCCCTGAGCAACCCATTCCAGGGTCTCACCACTCTCATGGTGAAGAGCGTCCTCCTCACGTCCAGTCTGAATCTCCCCACCTCCAGCTTTGCTCCATTCCCCCCAGTCCTGTCACTACCTGATATCCTAAAAAGTCCCTCCCCAGCTTTTTTGTAGGCTCCCTTCAGA